>SRHC01000809.1:111406-156397 GCA_004794325.1 Pomacea maculata | reverse complement strand
GAACGAACACGTCAGTGCGCGTGGATGACGAGGCAGAAGTAAATAACACGTGGAACTGTCAACGGATCATGCGTCACGTGGTGGTGTACAAAGTGAGACAAAATGGTGATAAACATAGTTTTTAGAAACCGTCTTATGTTTGAACTACATCAGTGTTAACCGATGTGCGGCTGTAAGCTTCTCTTGCGCACAGTAGGTAGGTAGGCACACAGTAACAGGTATTAAGGACACTTACCTTGAGTGCTGCCCGTCGGAAGGGTAACATCTCCAAGATGCGATCCAGTTTGATGGCGTAGGCCAGGGTCAGGTCGTGTGTGAACTGCCTGCCTGCTTCGTTGACCGTGAACAGTGTGCTGGTGTTGGCGGCCTGAGTGGCCAGAGTGACGTGTCCCTCGCGTGACGACACGGCGTTCTGGATGACGTGCACCAGGCCGGCGTGTCCGAAGTCGAGAACAGATCGACAAAGGCGGAGCGCGTTGGCGGCGATGGGCTCGATGGCCACCACGGTCCTCTTCTGGAGAGCGGCTTGCAGCGCCACCAGCCCCACATTGGCGCCCACGTCGATGAGGGGCAAGTCACGTGACAGAGTTAGAAAACTCTCGATTTCTTTTTTCTCAAATATAGAACCGTTTAGCGCCTTTGCGGTGACAGTTCTGTCGTACTCCGCGGACATAAAGCCGTAAAAAGTCAGGTTTCCGATTTCTGTCGGAAAATTAATCGGGCGGAAGTGTTTAGACGGCGCGCAGTTCAACTTCCTCCATCCTTTCTCATCACGTGACATGAGGACACTGTTGTTGTCTGATTTCATGTCCTGGGTTTCCATGGAGGCTACAGATAGCAGCCTTGTGTCCTCAGGGACTTTATTTCTCGCACCTGTCTTTTGATACATTCTCTCGTCATCTGTGTGTCCAATAATTGAGTTTACTTGACGATAAAAGTTGATGACGAAGATGAGAACCAGGATCAGAATGAAAGATATTGCTTGTATTTTGTGCGACATCGTCCTTAGGTCTGCAACACATACACACATACTGTGTAATAAAGGACTTTATTTTAACATATAGTTAGTGTTACTGTGACAAATTTACTCGCTGACCACGTGATCATTAACAACTATTTTGTTGCAAAGAGTACAAGGGAATTCAAGAATGCCTGATTTGTGACTTACAAGTATTTATGTTGTTTCACTCAGTTTCTTTAGTGATTGGAAGCAATCAGTATGAGTGTGTTGTATGTGTACTACGTGTGTGCGTGTTGTTTGTGTACTTACGTATTTTGTTGTCATTTAATTATCTCTATTTGCACATGTGACTGAGATTACGAGACAAAAAATAGTTCTGGACAAAAAGTAAAATTCGATTTGATATTTAACACTCAAGAAGGTCTTAATGCAATATTTGCAGCTTAAAATCGGGTCTCATCATCGTGAATAGAAACTTGATGTAAAGTCATAAAATAGAGAAGACAAGAGGGTAGCAGACAAAGTTATTCGTTGGTAGGTTCACAAGCACCGCCCTGCACCATGGAGGTGTAATTAATTACATTAAGCCATTATCTTTCCGACAGAGTTCTAGCAATAAAGCCAAGTTGTCAAAGCAAATGAGGGACATGAGAAAGTGAGAGACAAGAGAAAGTGAGAGAAGAGAAAGTGAGGGACAAGAGAAGGTCTGGCCATTTAAGATAAACTTGTATTTGCTCATGTCCAAACTGCCATGATCAACATGTTCTTACAATACTCAGCACCAGACGTAGGCCAATCAGCATCTTGCCAACCCTGATAATTACCAACACTGACAGTTGCCAAACCTTTCAGTTACAAGCTCGATAATTACCAATTTTCACAATTAAAAACTTTGGCAATTACCAACTTTACCATCAACTACACTTCAAAGTTCTTCAACTTTGTATTTTGACAGACCAATGAACGCGAATGAGTGTCTTAATGATAATCTTGCTACAATGGCTTTCGTCTACAGACCACCTGGAACACACAGTTCTCTCACCTGAGCAAAGACTCACCTTTCTTTGCCACTCCGCTGTTATCGCTGTTGTCGTCTAACAGCAGTTAGCGAGTCAGTGTATTGCTGATGACTCTGTTGGCGGAGGATGTCTGATGCTCAGTATTTCAGGAGGATAGTAGACAGGCTGGGGGGATGCTTGACCAGACTGTGTTCACTGAGTGGTGTGGAGGATGTTACCTGGGATCTTGACTCACGCAGCAGTGCAGTGAGGACACATCGACTGCACCAACCGTTTATGACTCCGGCGTTGGCACAACGCGCGCGAAGATTCATCACAGGTCAATACCACGTGTCAGGGGCACGTCACGACCCCATCTCTCACGCATGCGCTGTCATTTACTTGCTGTACTCCACAAAACACAAGACAACTCTTCCTTCACTCGCCCTGACAACATTGAATAATCATACATTATGAAGCTTCTATTAAAAACGTACGCACACCAATAAAACTATCACTGCACTGTCTTCCTCCCCGCTCACAATGAAAATGCTCCCTACTCCCGTATACACTCACATGGACGATACACTGGATTGTCTCGCAGACTGGTGGTGAGATAAAGTCATATGCCTAGAGTTCGAGAACACCAGCGGAAGACAGACGATACTATTTTTTAAAAAACAACCAGACTACAAACAGTGAACCTACAAACCAGACCGAAAGAGAGAGGTGGACTTAAAGAGCTGTACATAGTCTGAAGGAAGTCGCCAGGCTTTGATGATGTGCCAGGTGAGCTGCTCAGGCAGGATATGGTAGAAACCACGGAGGTGTGCAGGTGAATGGGTGACTGTATGACGAGACCAACGCTCGGCCTCTTGCGAAGTTCTCTGCTGCTAGTCTCGGCGAGCCTAAAGCATGCATGTGACTAAACCGGAAGCTTTGTGCACACCAGCCTCGTTGTAGAAATTAAGCTGAAGCATGAAAAAACCGGAAGCTGTTCTGTAAATAGTCTCGTTCGAGGAGTTAATTGAAAAAAGCCATCCAGGAGATGCAGATACGTGGTAGAAACTACAAAGGCCCTCGTTGTTCTGTGCCCAGGAGTTTGGTAATGCAAAGAATGGCTGGCTCAAAGAATGAACACTGCCACTGGTCATACCCCTCCCTCCCTAAAAAACCAACCCAACAGACAGTGCCAGAACTACATAACTACAAATATTATCAGCCGCCCAAGCAAAGTCGTGTTGAAAGTAGTACAGAACCTATCAGCATCTTCGAGAAACAGCAGAGGAATTACCTGGAGGAGGTAGAAACAGTTCAACAAATCTTGAACTGTTGCATTCTTATAAAGAATAATCCTCCTCATCAGCGAGATCTCTCCCACAACTTCGTCAACTTTAGGTCTGGCGTGAGGGGATGAGGGGATGAGGGGACGAGGGGATGAAGGGATGAGGGGATATAGTCTGGGAAAACCCGCGATGCGACCTTCGATTTGCAGACGACATCGAGTTGATAGCAGGCACCTACAGGGAACTGAAAGACATTGACAGACAGTACCAGACCTTATCATGGACAGACAATGCAAATACTGAGGATGGATACAACTGCAAGTAGCAATCAACTCGAAGGGAGGTAAACAACTTTGTTTCCCATGACTGACCAGACTACCTTACAGGGTTGTCGGCTTCAGTAAAGCAGAGTACCATAGAAATCACTTTTTTCTTGTTCTTTTTGAAAAAATAATATTAAGCAATAAAGTATAAAATAGTTCTCATTGTTATAAATATGTTATGTTTATTAATTACAAATGAAGTAAATAGATTCTACTGATTAACACATAATTCTTAGTTCTAGTAATTTATTGTACCACTCTCCATTATGTTGTTTACCTCCATAAGAAACATTTCTTAAATTAAATCAGAAATTTTTTTTGCTCAGAATTAGTGTATTTGTCGAGATAACTCATACAACAGAAGAAGATTTATGTTAGTGTTTAAGCAGTAAACAAGCTTTAAACCTACTGAGTTCATTGAATTGCTGATGGCAAAGATTTCAAAGAATTGATCTTGTCAGGTGTCAGTGTGACTTGCACACGTGCCTTGCACAATCCGATCGTCTGCAACAGCTTTTATGACAACATTTCGATGAAGACAGTGGAAATTAATGTTACAAAGGTGGCAATAGCCACTTGTTACAAACACACCTTTTATTTCTGAAATAAGACACTGGACTTCGAGAAACTCTCCAAGCAGTTGGAGTAGAGCTTATACTTGTACCCAAGCTAACCACATGACAGGACAAACTCTGGCAAGATGGAAGATGAAAGGTAAACGAAGACTGTTTTGATCATTTGATAATTTCATTTAGATGTGATGAAATCCATTCCTCAAGAACTACAAGCTGTTACAGACATTTCAGGACCAGCGATAATTAAAATTTAGTTTAAACATTTTAGGTTTCATAGTCTCTAAGAAAATCTGTTCACGGCTAAACATTATGAACTTTACAATAAACAGCTCACAGCTCGACATTATAAACTTTACAATAAACAGCTCACAGCTCGACATTATAAACTTTACAATAAACAGCTCACAGCTCGACATTATAAACTTTACAATAAACAGCTGAACCATGCCAGTCTAAGGGGCAGGTTGATACAAGTGCCACGTGTTACATAATGGCCAGTGCTGCCCGTTAGTGTTGTGATGATGCTTCATGAACTTTGCTGTAGACAAATATGTCCAAGGTCTTCTTTCCTTTCAGTTGTTGAAACTAGTTTTTTTCTCTGCCACTTAACTACTTCCTTTAACGCACAATAAATTGCATCACTCTTTATTTTGCTTCCGGAAGAAAACAATTTTACTACCAGAGACTCCCCCCAATTCATCTCATGTTTAACTGTTCATCTTGCACACGAACCTCCCACAGTATGATCGGCTGCAGCTGCTGGAAACAGAACTCCGATGGAGACAGGGAAACTGGATGTTATTTTTTAATAATAATAATAATAATAATAATAATAATAATAATAATAATAATAATAATAATAATAATAGAGTTTGCAAAGCCCATTTTGCTGTGTGGATAGACTACCACAGAGACGAGTTATCGCAAACACCAAACCACAACAACAAACGGATGTCTTTGTGACAAACATAACAGCAGAGTATGGACAGAGATGAGGAATTGAGAATACCATCCCCCACTGGTCATATCTAACTGTTGGGTTGATATGTTTGACAGCGAAAAAAAATCTCCAAACTCCAGCCGTGTGACTCGTGGTACACGCACGTGATGGAGACAGGGTAGGACAGGGTCTTGCATGAGCACGTGGTGGAGACAGGGTAGGAGGACAGGGTCTTGCAGTCTCAACTACGATGATGACAAAGGAAGGTCCCAAGTCTCGTGTGGATTCAATCGGATTTCAATCCACAGAAGGTGACACGACGTTTGTGGGCGTCCGTACCTCGGTATTGACCCTCGGGAGTTCCTCCCTGGGCCCCGTCTCTCATCTCGTGCAAGAAACCGGTGAGTAAATTAAACCTAATTGATAAAGTCCAGATTCAGGAACCGCTGTATATGTGACAAATTTCTGCAACTAATTTAGAAGAAGAGAATCATACCAAAACATTTATGTATAATTTTTTTTAAAATTCTTGTTGTCTGACATTTATCAGTTTGTTCATTTGTTTGTATACATCTGATGTCTAAAGAACTTTAACAGAAACAATCTTGTTACTGAAAGCAGGCACAGAGGGGCAAAAAGTCGAAACCCAATTATATTGTTTACCATCACAAGTGACGCAGACACTGGCATTATGAATCTTGTTGCCCGCTGTTGTTCGTGTGAGAGACATCTAGAATCTTCTTTTTTTGAGTTTAAAATCACTCATTTTTAACTTCTTCCATGTATATCTGCACTTGTAGTCGAGTGAATTAAAGCTTATAATTAATAAGGCAGGATTATCTCTGACCCCGCACTGTGGGTGTACAGAACCTTCACGGGTGGCGGCTGGATAATCGTTACCCGGATGACTCCGGCTACCCCAGCTCGTTAGAGTTACCCTGGGAATTGCTTTATTCCAGACAAACATAGTCTCTAGATTGTCAGCCCACCTCATTGGTTTGCAACTTTCCAGTTACTGCTTTGGGTAACTAGCAAACCTCGGGGTTAAGTTTACCCTGCGTCAGACATACGGCCCACACAGGTGTACACACCAAGGTACCCGTAGCCCCACACAGGTGTACCAAGGTATCGTCTGACAAACAATACCGTAACATTTGACCCCAGGTGACAAAAGAAAATCTAAAAACCTTTTCTTCTCTTATGTCAACCTTTCATCCTGAGTTTGTTTTTTTATTGTCAGTAGTCATTGCAAGTACAGTGGATACGACAGTACACTATACCGCTCACAACAGCGCAGTGCGAGAAATGCGAGATGACAAAACAAACAAAGTCTCACAGATGTTTAGTTGCTACACAACAGACACCGAGCACTCGCTGCCTCACGGACACACCTGTAACAGTTACAGTCTTAGGAAATAGGCAGCAACATCAAAAGATGGGTCCGACATTTTGCGCTGAGAATCAAACAGGGGTCAGGCTGCATTCTCTAAACCTCACTTTGTTGTTGTTGTTGCTGCTGCTGTTGTTGATTTGGAAGGGAAAGTGCTTCCACCTCCCTGTAGGGGATGGGGATGTGGAATGGGGAAGGGTCGCTGTCTTGTGGTGCCACAGGTGTTGTCTGCGCTTGTTGTTCTCTTTTGTCTTGTTGGTGTTTAGGTGGTTGTCGTCTGTTTTGGTGGTGGATGTGCTGGTGTCCTCTCCTCCTGCTGCCGCCGCTTGCTATTAGCGCCGTAGTGGTGAACTATCTTGGTTTCTCTGTCCCTTGTGTTGTTCTATTCTAGATTATTTGGCTTTCTTCTACATAAATGGTCATGTTGTCCACTTTTAACCCTTCCCTGTCTTATTTTAGTGGAGAGTGTGAGTGGCTTGTCGCTGTTGATGCTGTTAATGACAGTATGTTGTGCCATAGTTATGTAGGAGGGTTGAGACAGTTATTAAGGTTTAGTGCTGGTCTGTATTTATTTTAAAAAAGTTTCAGGTTTTCTCTTTCTGGTTTGTTTTCATTGCTCTCCAACAGCTGTCTATCCCCCCAGACACATGCCTGTTAGGTACAGACATCTTTTTAGGTATTGTCCGTTCAGCCTCATTCTAGCTATTTTGGGTTGGTCAGACTTGTTTGACTTTGAGAACATCAAAGTGTGACGAGGTTGGTCGTCCATCAGCCTCCTGGTACCTTTACCTTCATTTTGTGTTTCTCATGTCTCCTTATTTTTATTGCTGGTTTCATGGCTATTCTTCTCTCTACTGGAGAGGTAAGGATGCTTGGGGGTGTGGGGTTTGACTGGAGTTTATTTTTCTTTTATTCCCAGTCGAGCTAGTTTATAAACCTCTTTATTTTCTTTTATTCCAGTATTCCACGAGGGAACCCAAAGGAACTTAATGTCTCCTTTTTCATGGTTAATCTTGTTTATGAGAGACAGTATCTCGTATACTATGTCTATTGTGTTTGAGGACTTGTATTTTAGCACCTGGAGCGCTGACGGAGTCTGATATTAGCAGGTATAGTGCTTGCGGTGTGTTCTTCATTTCAAGGTGAGGTGTCAGTATGGCAGTCAGTCCACCTGTGAACATCAAGGTGTGCTTAGGCAGTCTGTTGGAGATGGTCGTGTTGTCAGGATAGTATACTGTAATCCAGTTGTGGTTGTCTCTGGATCATGGTATCCATCAGTACAGGTTTGTGGTGGTCTTTGTAGCTTTTGTTTCTGCAGTGATTTGGTGTTGGTGTTCTTTGTTATATTTTGTGAGGTCAAAGTCTATCTGTGAGTGTGGAGGTATCCAGGGTGGTGTTTGCATGCTGTTGGGTGGGTGAGGAGCTGTTAGGTTTGTTTCCGCACCCTTTGTGTTTTCTATTTGTTGGATGTGTTATATTGGAGACTGTGGGGTAGGGTGACCTGTTCTGTGTCTGTGGGGTTGTGAGGGAATCTGTCGGACTGGGTGGTCTGGTGGAAGACACTGTGTCTTGAAGTAGTAACTGGCTGTCCTTTCCTTGATGATTCATTCAATAGGTTTCTGTCCTGTTTCTGCCAGCTCTGCCAGGTTTGGTTAGTACGAAGATGAACTAGCAATCGAGCTGCTTATAATAGTTTAAACATCACGTGTGCATGATGGAGGTTAAGAAGAGAAGATTACACCTAAAATCTGTGGGCTGTAGTTGAGAGATTTTTGGGTTAATGTTAGTTTAGGATATTCTGTTTTCTGATTTGGATTTTTAAATATTATAGTCTGGGTTTTTGTCGCCGAGAGTTTAAAGCCGTTATATTTAAACCATTTGACTATTTCATGTAGATCCTCATGTATCTTATCTATTTCTGTGATTTTACGTCTGTTAGGGTTATTTGTTTTACGCATTCTAATTTTCCGAGGAGGGATATCCAATATGTATCATCGGCAAATCGTTTGACTTTCACATGTTGGACATGTCTGCAATCATCATGTTGAACAGCAAAGACTGAGGACACCACCCTGTGGGACTCCATTATCTAGTGGGAGCTCGCCAGAAGTTGGATTTGCAATTCTTACTGATATTTTCCTATTTGATAGGAAGGATTTAATTGAACTATTTTATTTGAGGTGCCTATGCGGAGGAGCTTGTGGAGCAGTCCCTGTGCCAGAGCATATCACAGATGCTTTCTATGTCCAGGAAGACTCCACTCAGCTTCACTCTGTTTTCCTTGCTGGCATTAATTATTCCTGCTGTAAGGCTGTGATCCACAGTGCTTTGTTCCTTCATACAAACACTGGTTGTGGGTGGCCGGTGTTGTTGGCATCACAGAAGTGGCTTAGTCTGTTTTTAATCATTGTTACAAATGTCTTGCCTAGCTGTGAAGTGTTCACAGTTGGTCTGTAGCTAGATGTTGCTGTTTTTGTTTTGCCTGGTGTGGGGATGGGGACTACTGTGGCCCTTTTCCATATGTTAGGGAAGTTACTTTTGTCAAAGATGTCATTGAAAAGCTGTAAGATAAGGGGTTTAGTTTGACGGAGGCAGTTTTTGAGTATTTGATGTGACCTGGGGCAGATCCTTGTAGTGGACAGGGCTTGCTCAAGCTCTTCCATAGTTATTCTGCTTGCTAATTTGAAAGCATTAGAGCTGGTAGAAAGCTACTTTCAGCCTGGTCTCTGTGTATCTTGAAGTCATTTAAGTATCCCAGGATGAGGTTCCCTGACAGAAGTAGTCTGTTATGTCTTCTACTGTTATTGAGTTGTATTTGGATAGGAGGGGTATGTACACATTTATTTTTAGTTTTTGCCTGATGGGAGGGTGATTCTAACCTTGACCTCTTTGTACTTGATAAATATTATGTGCCATGAATATTTCTATAATGGGGTTGTATTATTTCATTTAATCAATAGGTTTTATTTACTGTTAAAATGTTTGTAGATTAATTTGGGAAATTATTATTTGTATTTATCTTGATTTTTTTAAATTTATGATTATGTGTTACTTTATGATTCCAAATGGACCATCAGCATTTACATTTAAAACTGTTTGTCAGAATGCCAGACTATACACAAAGTCTGCAGACACATAAAAGTGTACTTTCTTGATGCAAGTACAGTAATTTTATCTAGCTTCATACAACTGGTCAGATTGACGTGCTTGGACACTGGGAAACAATCGGAATATCTGGGTAGCATTTTGGAAAATCTTGGCACTTTCATATGAAAAATAAATATACGAGATCTGATAATTAAATACAAAAAGAACTGACATCTGCATGTATACTTTTTGTGTGTGTGCATACCTATGTAAACTTTGACTTTGTACAGATGAGCATGATGTACCTAAAGTACATCCGGATACACTGTGTAGATGCAGATGTACATGTAGATGTGGATGTGGATGTAGATGTTGATATAGATGTAGATGTTGATGTAGATGCAGATGCAGATGCAGATGTAGATGTGGATGTAGATGTGGATGTAGATGTGGATGTAGATGTGGATGTAGATGTGGATGTAGATGCCTGACAATCTGATCGTACACCCAGTCCACTGTGTCACACTCAAGCTGGGTATGTCGTGTTTACTGTCGACGTGGCAAGAAGTATGATGATGACTGTCTCTCACTCCTACTCAGTCTTGCTCACGCCATGCTCACCGATAAGCCTTACACACTGCACTAACAATAACTGACGAGGTCGCCAGCAGTTAGAAGGTCAAAGTTCAGCGATGTTTTGTTTGATCTTGTGCGTTTTTCTTGGCCAGCTCTTGTTCTCCGTAAATATTGGGGATAACTGTCTTCGTGTGCCACACAAGAACCTGCAACCCACAAAGAGACAGACCTCCAATTAAAAAATGTAAGAGCTACCCTTAAATGTTAAACAATATTTCTTTACAATGAAACATCCACTAAAACTGAGGTCGTCAACAAATAAATGTAGTGTATGCCTTTACGCTTGAATTAAATTATTTTAGTTTCAGAAAATAATCAGGGACTTGTTATGATTGACAACTTTAACTTCTGTGGTATCGTAATGACTTTATGTAGGGAAGAACAGCGATTCTGAAAATATTATTTCTCAGTTACGAAGACGGGAAACTATGGAAACCCCAGAATGGGGAGTAAACACTGGTTTACAAGACGCACCGTGGAGCAGTTGTCGTCTGGAGCTGGTGTGATTTGTGACCTGGGAATGTTGAATAAACTTACAAACTCTGTCTCCAGGTGACCTGCCCTGACCTCGTGGCTCAAGTTGGCTTCTGGGAACTGAGCGAGAAGGTCGAGGCCGATGGCAAAGCCCGCCATGTCCACGGGGTACCTTCTCCTCGGGGCCCACGCTGTCCTCCACCCCGTCACCTGAACAGGAGACACACTTCAGTGACTTATGTACTCACCACACCTGTAGCAAAAGATCACTTCTAACCGAAGCTTAATTAATCAAATTTGTTGAGTCACATTCATTGTTTTCAAAAGATTTTCATCTCTGCGTGCTTGAGTACAGCTCACCTTTCCATTTAAACAGACCGGTCCTTCAGATAAGAGTCTGCCAGCGAAACCCACTCTCCACATGGATATGTTGTTTGTTTTCCGAACCTAAAATAAATCGTGACATTAATAAATGAAATAAATAAATATTTATGTTGCATCTGCTTTTCAAACTGTCGATATACATGTACACATGCAGACACTGGACACTGGACTGACCACATCAAAGACCCTGATGTCGTAGGTGTTGTCGTCGTCAGCGAAGTACACGCCCCCTGCACGTGACGAGGGCAGCACGCACTTCCGGAGCCAGGCCAGCCCCTCGTTCCGCTGGCTGACACCACGATGACGTGGCAGCATTTGGTTGGTGCCTGGTCTCCTGTGAGAGTTTTGTCTGATAAATTTCTTTGAAATGTATTCTGCGTCTAGGTGTGCAAAGGCTAAATAAAATCAGAAACACTGAAGACGGGGTCAGAGAAAGAGGAGAAAGTTATGACGATGATAATGATGACCTCCATGACGATAGTGATGACTAAGTAGCTAAAAATAGAGCAATTCGTCATCAAACAGCCAAATAAGAAAACATCGAATGAATAAATAGGACAAAACGAAGAGTAACTAAAAGGAAGAAAGTTAAAAGAAAGAAAGAGAATTCTTACCTTCCTGGAGGAAGACTTTTAACGTTCAGGTGAATGATGTCTGGCCCATGACAATCTTGCAGCGTCCGATATACCTGTTGATGACAAGTGTTTCTTTTATTCAAATACCTCTTATTAATCTTATTTAACTGAAGGTTAAGTACTGGACCTACTTTTAAGTGACCCACAGCAACGACAAGCTCAGCGACTACAACGGCTGCGACTTTAACAATAAGGCGGATGGCGGTGGTGATAACAAGAACTCACTAACACATGACCACACACATTCCATTCATCCTCTAACCCACTACACAGACATAATTATTGGGTTAATTGATCGTGGAGAGGATCATCAATCATTCGTGACATGTGACACAACAAGCACGTGACCGAGACGAGTGGGATGATATTCATGTTCAGACCAATTGTCTTAGTTTAGTTAATTTACCAAATAAAATCAACGAACTCCTGATTATTGATTCATGGCATAACGAACATTTCAATGAAAAATGCGAGAAGGTGCATCGATTGTTGGCTCGAAGCTGACATTGAGAGGCCAGAGACCAACACGAAAACAGAAAAATATAAAAACATAAAAGGAACGCAAGAAAATGAACAAATACCGTTTGTCACCCGTTTACGGTCGTTCTCGAAGAAATATTTACACAAAATATTAGTTGTGTACATATAAAACAAAGTAACCTAGAAACAAGTTTAAGAAGACACCACAATTATTTTCTCAGATTTTAATTGTTATTATCGTAAGATAAAGAATTATAAATTGCATTCTGTTATATTTTGAATTCTTTTTGTCAATAAACATTTCTCAAACAAATCTGTTTTTGTTTTACTGAATTTAATTACAACCACCGCCACATTGACGCTATAAGTAAGGGGGAAAGGGGTCCCTTCCCACTGATAAATATCGGAAGGAAAAAAGTTTGGGTACGCAAATCCAGAAACAGCATTTGAGTTGCTACCCATGGGTAGTAGTACCTTGTACCAGTACCTAGTCTGAGTAAGTAAACTCAACTGGGCTGAGAAGCTTAGCAAGTTTCTGACCTCGTGACCTAACTATACACAGTGCTGTGACCCCCGACACGTCCACTCCCTCCCGCACCCACCAGCTCCGTTTTGTTGTCGCTGTCCTCGACGATGATCCACCTGACGTGCGGCGCGTGCATGAGGGTGTAACACAGACGTAGCAAGTCGGCTTCTTGTGTCAGCCGTTGGTACGTGGGCGTGATGACGTAGGCCGTGGGGTCAGACGACGTAGGCGGACAGCCGTGTGGGCTGTCACGTGACACAGTCCGCAGGTAGGGCAAGATGTCGAGGGTGAGTCTCTGAGGCAAACTGTGCGTCCACCTGGTGTCAGTGAACAGGATGAGACCCGTGAAACTGCTGGTCATCACTGGAAGAGATCGTTGAGACATTCATTATTTCCAGCTGACGACATTCTCACTGTGAAATACAACACCAATCTTTAGTGTCAACAGACAACATTCTTCACAGTCAGTAAACAGCAGTTTCATTGCCAGTAGATAACATTTGTCACGGCAACAAATGTCGTGCTGCCAGGCAACAACTGGATTCAAGGGAGCCACCCATACTGATTTTTACATAACATCTGGCAAGCTTATTTAATTTGCTTAAAACACATAAAGTCAAGATACCATGGATATTTCAAGTTAGCAAGGGAACAGCTGTAGCAGGTGAGTGCTAGCCAATGGACAATTAATTTTAAAGTTTTCCTTTCAACGCCAGATGGAGCTGTGGGTAGGCACAGGAAAAAGCGGGTAGGAGTAAGAAATCATTGTGTGTGTGTGTGTGTGTGTGCGAGTGTGTGTGTGTGTGTGTGTGTGTGTGTGTGTGTGTGTGTTCGTGTGTGTGTGTGCGTGCGTGCGTGTGTGTGTGTGTGTGTGTTCGCACGTTTGTTTGTGCAGGTGGGCCAGCTACGGCCCGCGGACATGGTTGGACCAGCCTGTCTGCCAAAATGTGAAGTGAACTTGCTGTCATATTTTTAATTCAGCCTTCGTTAATTTGATTTAATTTATCAAGTATACCAGCTTTAGACATTGTCAGTTAACAGACAACATATAAAGATAACAAATGACAGGTGGACATGTCTGATGTAGTCGTTAGAGAGCATCAGGGGCGATTCCTTGTTTTATTGTCAGCGAGTTCTAACAGCCTCACTTTGCACAATAAACTCAGCAACTGAACGCCATCATGTATTCATTTCTTGTCTATTCCATGATCTCTAGGTTTGTTGTGTAATGCATGATTAGAATGAACAAGCAAATGTTTACATAAAGAATGTGAGTAAACTTCTTGGTGAACAAATAACTCTAGGTGAATAAATAACTTTAAAAAGAAGAATGCAAAAAAAAAAAAAAAATAGGAAACGCCAAAACTTACAAAAGTGGAAGCAAAAGGAAAGACAGGACACTGACATATATTATCAAAAAAAGATAATATGTTTTTAAAGGTATTGTTAGTTATAAGTAAATATTTACCTATGAAAACTGCAAGCCTGACTTTCCAAAATGTGTTCATTGGTTTGCAGACTCGAGACATCTACAGAACTTTAACAGAACCAGCTTCTTCCTGAAAACACATTACAAACACAAGATGCACCCGGTAACAGTTCCATGACAGGTACAGAGCACACAGACCTACTGGCCTTAGACATCTCACAACCCCCTTCTACTATTGAGATACATATTTCCTAAATAACCTGTAACCTTCCCTTTGAAATGTTCTTCATTTGCTTAACAATATTTTATAAGTGTCTTAAGAACAGGCAATACACATACACCATTTTCAATTCTTTCTTTCTCGTGATATAAAAATCTGACATTGGCATCTGTAACTGCGGCTATGACCGAGAAAAAAGGTTTTGGACAAGAAGTAAAATTGTATTAAAGGGGATTTGATTGTATTAAAGGGGTTTCACGTTGAAGAAGACTTGTAAGCTTGTTGGCATCCTAAATACCATATCACGATGATTGCAAACTTGATGGCAGTTCCCACACTAGAGAAGATAAACAGCAGCTGACAAAGTTCTGTGGTTGGACGATTAGGAAAGATGGACCTACACTGTGATGAACCACAAACAGCCGTTCTCTCTTAAACACAGATGAGCAATCAGGTGACCTCATAGAAGGTTAATCAGGAGGAGGAGGAACATGAGAAAGTCTGGCCAGAGAGAGAAAGAGTGTGTGAAATCAGAATTTTGGTGATTTTCATAAACCGTTTTTAAATCGTCTGTAGTTTTCTACGGTTTAATATTTTTTGTTGTTTTCAAACGTTTCAATATTCTGTTGCCAACTGTAAATGAGTGTTATAATGATAATTTTGCGTTTTGAGATGGAATCGAACCGTACAAAGATGTTGTCCATGGCTGTGTCCTTCTGGAACGTGAATGCTTCATACAAACACCCTTTCACTATCAGGATTGTGGCTTGTAGATAGCAGAGTCAGCTGCCATGAAGTTTGATTTTGTTGGTTTGTCATTTCTCTAAAGTGTTTTATATTAATCTTTGTTTCAATTCCGATTTTTTGGTAGATGGGAGGAGGAATTTTTTAAAGATGGTTATTGGAAACTGCACTTTCAGTAGGTTCTGTCTTTGGAGGATGTACTTTATATTTGACAAAAATGGTAAATAAATGTTGTACATGAAAATTTCTGACAATGACTGTAATGGGTCATACACACACCTGTTCACGCATGCGCACGACGAGTTACAAACAGCACCTCCACGATCACCTGCTGAAGAAGGAGAAGGAAGAAGGAAAATGGAGTTGCTTGGTCTCCAGTTGTAGTCAAGATTTTAGAAAGAGACGGTCTCTGCTGTAGCCAAGATGGACAAAGGAGACAGTTGATGTTTGACAGATCAGAAAGGTGGAAGTCAGGAGATGTTAAAGATGTCAAAATCTCATCCGTGGGATGGTAGAAACAGAAATATATTTTCGAATATTCACAGATGGTTGACCATGGACATACCCAACTTCTTATTTATAAGGTGAACTTCTTTGTTAAAAATAACATCGTCGCTAACACTCAGACGAGAAACACATCATTCACACACACAGCAGTGTAAGACCCACCACAACATCACAGTCTGTCGGTGTGACTAACCTTTCAGTGCTAATAATTACAACACGTTGAACATTAAGTTTATATTTCAGGATTTATTAAAAGTTCTTAATGTAAAAAAATCAGAAGATAAATGTATATCTAACTTTAATTTTAACAAGTTTTCCTCTACCTTGTATACTCAGTTGAGCAAGTTTATAAAAAATCATATATCAGCTGATATACGTATTCGCATTATTTTGATATATTCACGTATTATGTTTAAACTCCGTCCTGTGCTTTCCTTGCTTACAGAGACAATGGCTTTCGTCTACAGACCACCTGGAACACACAGTTCTCTCACCTGCGCAAAGACTCACCTTTCGTTGCCGCTCCGCTGTTATCGCTGTTATCGTCTAACAACAGTCAGCGTGTCAGTGTATCGCTGATGACTTTGTCGGCGGAGGATGTCTGATGCTCAGTATTTCAGGACAATAATTCTAGAACGCGGACTTTCATTGGCTGATTTTTATACTGGCCAGGCTGGGGGGATGCTGGCCAGACTGTGTTCACTGACTGGTGTGGAGGATGTTACCTGGATCTTGACTCACGCAGCAGTGCAGTGAGGACACATCGACTCACCAATCGTTTATTACCACGTTGTTGACAGAACACAAATGACGATGTAGCACCAGTCAATAACACGTGTCAGATACTTTTTGTGGCTTTGCAGAAAGCTCAGTATGGTGCAGGTCGAGAAGAAACATTCTTTTAAACTTTACATAACATTGAACATATCTACAGCAAGAGTAATAAGCAAACCTTTTGACCTTTGCAGACCTTTGTTGTGATAAGTATTTTGATACCAGCAATGTACAGGACAACAAAGGTAAGCAAAAGACGGGTGTGAAGACTATGAATATTTAAACTATGGGAGTTCAATCATCAAGAAATGTCACTAGAAGCAGATTGTTATAGAGAATCTGAAAGAATCTGACTAAATATTAAAATAGTTAGACGGAGTTAAGCTGTTTGCTAAGAGTAGAAGTTGTTGAAACAAATTCTTGCGGTCGCAAGTCACAGGTGAGGAATGTAGAGGAAAATGAAACTAATGACGAAAAAAGTGAGTCTGGCTGAGTCCATCCCCCAATGAATCTTGTCATGGACACTTCATCTTGCACACGTGCACGGCAGCACACCATCAGCTTTATGTTCGTCTTCTTACCAGAACCTTCATGGAGACGCTCGAAATCGATGTTACAAATTTTATAATCGCCACATTTTAAATTTGAAATGTCACACTCGAGCGTTAAACTTTCACTACCCGGCTAGAAAGAAGACTACTTAAACATTTATGAGACAAACTTTTCTAAGGTCGAATATAAGAGTAAAACGAAGGTTTTTTAAAAATACGAAGAGAAAGTCGACCGGTAACTACATATTTTTGATAGACCTTATAGGTATAGCAAGAGCAATTTAAAATTGTTGAAATAATATTGATAAACTTTTTTGGGTTTTATGTTTTCTGAAATATCCGCTAACTTCTCAAACTTCAAATTTTGAAACTTTACCAAAATATGGAATACCTAGTATACCCAAATGCAGCAGAAATCTTTATGAAGTAAATGTATTGCGAGTGTTGAGTAGGTACTTCCGTTGATGTCTTTTAAACAACAATAAAAACAACAACAGTAGGAATATGTTGTAGACATTTTTGTGGCACTGGACGAGAGAGGGAGGTGTAATAATGAGGGCCAGTACTGTGGCCGTACACTCCATTCCTTGGAGAGGGTGGCTGACCTCTTGGAGTTGTCCCCCTTCATGTAGATGTTTGCTTTGCTGTTGACCATGATCATAACTTATCAACGCTGCTCTCCGTTCCATATGTGTTTGTCACTCTGTTGGTAAGGTCTTGCAGTTCTTTGTTCGTGCCTGCTAACAGGTTGTCTTCAAGGCAAAGGCTACCAATCAACTTCCACCGATGGAAGTGTAATTGTGATGATCGTCGAGGGTTTCACACATGATGTTCTCCAAGATTTTGTACAGCACAGGTGAGAGGAGTCATCCTTACTGCAGTCTGAAGGTAAGTTCCTGTGTGGCTGTCCACAGTACTCCGACTGTTGAGCTATTATACAGTGCTCCATGGTTGGACGAGGCCTTCTTGGATGTCAAGCTTTTATATCACATGCCATCGCCCCTAGACCATCACTGTCGATATTATTATTACAGTTTATGAAGCTGTGATAGATGTCCCGCTATTGCAAAAGATACTTCTCTCTCACGATTCGACAGGTAAAGATGTGTTAAATTGTGCTTCTACCTACAAATCGCAGGTCACATTTCGGGCTTTCCCTCCCTCTCCCCTCACAGCCCCCCTAACCTTTTAAAGGTCGATGAAGTTGTGGATGAGATCTCACTGATGCTGAAGATTATTCTTATATAAATGCGACAGTATAAAATCTGATTAGCTGTGTTTCTGGTCAGCCTCGTCTGCTATCAGTTCCTCCGAATGTGCTGATGCAGTTTTGTATGGGATTCAGACCGACTTTATTTGGACTGTGGATAGGACTGTTGGTTCTGTAGTTCTGCAGTTCTGGCATGTCTGCTGGGTTGTTAGGGAATGGGGTTTGATAAGTGACCGTGTCCATGCTTTGTGTTCCCAGGCTCGCTGGCACAGAGCAGTGGAGGCTGTTGTAGTTTCTTTGCATCCTATTGAGCAGCTCAGCTGGCACATGATCATCATCTGTTTAGTTGACTCGAGGACATGTAGAGGTTTGGTCAGCTGAGCTACACTGACTGTTACAAATACTACATTCGCACACCGGAACTCTCCAGTACAGGTGAGTAAGTTCCGTCTTCCTGGTGCCACGTGAGAATGGCGATGTTTGAAAGTTTATAGCTTGAAAATGAAGCGAAATGTGTGTTCATATTATTATTATTATTATTATTATTATTATTATTATTATTATTATTATTATTATTATTATTATTATTATTATTATTAAATGAACTCAACCCAATCAGAAAGAAAACATGTTGCACTCGTGTTGTCCTTTAAGTCCTCGTGTGTCACGTGTCACACTTTCCGATGACTGATGACTTCAGGATACATTAAAATACTCAACGCCATGAAATAAGCTGAAAACAGTTTCATTTATTAAGCAGTCAGTTATAAAATATTCTTCAGTTTCTTTTTTACAAAATATACTTACGATTACCACATTGTTATCTCTCTTATAAACACTATACTACTCTCTGTAATGATGAGTATTTAAAAAAAAGAGGTTTTCTTTAAATTGCAGTGAGAAACCTTTGTTGCTCAGTATTAGTGTATGTGTACAGATCAGTTATACAGCAGACGACAAGTTGTTTCCCTGGGACCCTATCATTCGATAATTTTATTTAGATGTGACGAGACCCATTCCTCGACAATTACATACTGTTACAGACCTTACAAGATTTCAGAAATCTGACTTCAGACATATTAACATTTAGTTAAAACATTTGAAATATTCGCTCACAGGGACAAACTATACAAGAGCACGAGCTGTTAAAATGTTCGCTCACAGATTATCATTATAAAGTTGATAATAAATATCTAGACTGTGTATATTTAAAGACAGACACCGACTGATACACAGCAGAAACCGATGAGTGATACGAGTAAGGGCAATACTATTTATATGTTTGAGTTCTTTTGTCTATTTGAATACTTCTATAGTGCTTTACATACTGGTTGTACAGATGTCCATCATGATGTACCCAATGTAGAGCTGCAAGGAAGGAAGAAAGCATGATGATGGCCATCCCTCACTCCTACTGACGTTTTTGCTGACGTTTTCATCAGCCATCAGACTCACACACTGAACTACAATAACTGACGAGGTCACCAGCAGCGAGCAGGTCAAAGTTCAACGATGTTTTGTTTGATTCATCTTTCGATCTGCTGCGTTTTTCTTGACCAGCACTTGTTCACCTTTAATGTTTGGGATGCTTGTCTTCGTGTGCCAAACAAGAACCTGTCAACGGTACAAGAGACAACCCTCCAGCTTCATTAATTTATATGAATCCTTCACTCTCTGTAATATTAACTACAATTGTTATCGTCATCATGAAAGTCAAGTGTGTTGGTAAAAACTCACAAGCGCACCTTGTGGTCAAAAAATCACCACCACGAGCCGCTCTTGCCAAATGGAAATATAAATATAATATCAAGCGACTGAACGTTCTTGTCAATCATGATGGCCAACCGTTAGTGGAAGGCAGCAATGCGTGCAATATTATGTGTAATTTATATTAGCACTCTGTAAATAATGAGATAACATTATTTAGTAATGAAGAAAGTTGTATGTGATAAGATAAGTTACAGAAGGGGAGGTAAGCACTAAGGCAGGCGTACCGTGGAGCAGTTGTCGTCCGGAGCAGTGGTGATCTCTAGTGTCGAGATGTTAAATAAACTTAAAAACTCTGTCTCCAGGTGTCCTGCCTTCACCTCATGGCTAAAGTTTGCTTGTGGAAACTGAGCAAGAAGGTCGAGGCCCAGTGCAAAAGCCGCCATGTCTACTGGGTACCTTCTCTTCGGGGCCCAGAATGTCCTCCACCCTGTCACCTGAGGAGGAGACAAAGCTCAGATCCTTTCTTCTTCGTGAACACGATGCAGCTCGATATACAATATGTTTACATCAAAAGATTACTTCTAGCTGAAGCTTAAATAATCAAGTTCATGCGTTTAAATACATTTTTTAAAAACATTTTCGTCTCTGCGTGCTTGTGTACCTCACCTTTCCATTTAAACAGACCGGTCCTTCAACCAAAAGTCCTCCCGCAAAACCAACTCTCCACATGGATATGTTGTTTGTTTTCCGAACCTGAAATAAATCGCGAAATAAATACCTGGGGTACGTTGCATAGGTGGTTGAGGCTTGGGTTAAGCTAATAAAATTGTGGTGGCCTATGTCACGTGGTAACCTTACTGGGGAAGGTAACAATCGCCACAATGAGGGTCGAGGGTGGCTCGTTGACAAGCCCGAGGCCCCTTATGCAAAAGAGGGGATGACTTATAGGTGTTGTGGTTATAGAACTCTGTTGCGTCTAATTTTCAAACTGTCGATACGTTACAGACACTGGACTGACCACATCAAAGACCCTGACGTCGTAGGTGTTGTCGTCGTCAGCGAAGTACACGCCCCCTGCACGTGACGTGGGCAGCACGCACTTCCGGAGCCAGGCCAGCCCCTCGTTCCGCTGACTGACACCACGATGACGTGGCAATGTTTGGTTGGTGCCTGGTTTCCTGTGAGAATTTTGTCTGATAAATGTCTTTGAAATGTAGTTCTGCGTCTAGAACGCTCTTCTGCAAAGACTAAATAAAGTCAGAAAAACCAAAGACGGGGTCGGAAAAATTGGAGAATGTTATGACAGTGATGACAACAGTGATGACAAAGGGAATAAAAGTAGAGGAGGTCGTCTACAGCAGCCGAATAAAACAACAAACTAGTGAATAAATAGTACAAAACGAAAAAAATTAAAGAAAACAAGTAATGAACAAACAAAAAAAGACAAATAATTCCTACCTTCCTGGAGTAAGACTTTTAACGTTCAGGTGAATGATGTCTGTCTCGTGACAATCATGCAGCATTCTATACACCTGTTGATGAATAATACATTATTTTAAGTAATAATTATAGGTTAGGTACTAGAGTTACTTTCAAGTGACCCTCGTGACCTAACTATACACAGTGTTGTGACCCCACACGTCCACTCCCTCCCGCACCCACCATCTCCGTTTTGTTGTCGCTGTCCTCGACGATGATCCACCTGACGTGCGGCGCGTGCATGAGTGTGTAGCACAGACGTAGCAAGTCGGCTTCTTGCGTCAGCCGTTGGTACGTGGGCGTGATGACGTAGGCCGTGGGGTCAGACGACGTAGGCGGACAGCCGTGTGGGCTGTCACGTGACACAGTCCGCAGGTAGGGCAAGATGTCGAGGGTGAGTCTCTGTGGCAAACTGTGCGTCCACCTGGTGTCAGACACTGTACACAGCGATAATATTCTGGGCTGTTAGACGACGATTTGTGTGTTTGACATTTTGTATTACTACAACATATTTCACCTACATTTACTGAGTAGCGGGACAGGTCGCCTTTGTATTTACAATAGTTATGAGAATAAATTAAAAATTGACAGTTACAGACTGTGTTTGAAAGTGAACATTTCGAGAATGTTGCTGCTGGGAATGAACATTTACACTTAAAGACCTAAAGCTGTGTGTGAAACTCTAGAGACTGTCTTGTGTAGGAAAGGCTGACAGACATTTATAGAGCTTGTCAGTAGTAAAAATGTAAGGAAGGACTAGACAGACCAACCAGCAGCCACTTAGACACACCTGCAGACCTGCACACCTGCACACATACACACATACATACGGATATTGAGATATGATGACATGATCAAGGACATGATGACAACATGTACTTACTGACAAATAGAATGAGCAGGATGAGACACGTGACACTGCTGCTGACCACTGAAAAAAATCGTGAAGACTTTCGTTAAGACAATGTTCTGTACGTCCACTAGACAACATACTGACTGTCAGACACCACTGTCTTCATAGCCGATAGACACCATTCTAGCTGTCTACTACAGCAACATTGTGTTCTGTCAATGGACAAGTGTCACTATCAGTTGACATCATATTTTATTGTTAATAGATAATTTTGTTTTACTTCCAAACATGTCCAGCTGTCAAGCAACTAACTGGTGAAAGACAGGCAGTCATGTTTCTTCTAGTAATTGTTGCGTTTTTAATACATACTTACCTATAAAAACTCCAAGCCTGAGATTCCATAACATGTTCACTGGTTTACAAATACGAGACATCTAACGAACTGTAACAGTCGCAGCTATTTCCTGAAAACACATTGCAAAAACACAAGATGACTCGTTTAAAGTTCATCACATGCACAGCACACAGACCTACTGGCTTTACAAATATTGAAACTCACTTTTGCTGCTGGGATACACATTTCCTAAATACCTGTAACCTTCCTTTTAAATGTTCTTCATTTGTTTGAAAACACTGTATAAGACGCAGACCATAGACAGTGACATTTGTCAATTATTCTTTTCTCATGATATGAAAACTCTAATATTTGCATCTGTGAGCGAGAAAAAAATGGTTTACCGACAGGTGTCAGACCTGAATGAGAATAGAACATGATTTCATAATTATATATTAGTAAAGACTATTTATGTGTAATTTAGTATATTATAATTATTAACTCTTGCCGTGGTGTAAATAACAACAACAACATCAACAACAACTGTCTATGGCTTTCTCGACAAGTTCTGGTTGTCCTTTCTTTTTTTTTCAAGTGTCGATGATATGGTATTTGTCTTTTTTGTGACAATGAGGCGATATCGTTGCGGCTGACAAAAATTAAAAAGTTAAAGTTTTTGACACAGTATTCTTAAGACTCTTTTTTCTTGAAGATTTTATTCACATTCTAAACTTCTTTTAAACTTTTAAAGCTCGCTGATCGAGTCACAATGGTAAGTGGCGCTGAGGTCAACAACAACAACAACAACAACAACAACAACAACAACAACAACAACAAAATAGTTTGGAAGCTGTTAGCTTTGACTGTAGCATAAACACAAAGTTAATTGACTGTGAGGCCACAGCCACCATCCAGATGTACAGCTCTACCCAGGGTTTACCTTATCTCCGCTTGTACCTACAGGACAACCACGCCCTCTGTAGCTACAACTGTAGATGGTTGGCAAGACAGAGTCCCCTGTACTAACAGAATGATGTTGAATACAAAATGTGCAAGCTTTATTTTCCAGCCTGAACATTTCAAGGGCGGTGAAGTGGCTCATTGTTCCTAAGGACGAGGCGCGCCCGACAGTTCGTGGCTGCTGAAGTTCTCTTTGTCACATGGAGATGCCGCTGACATGTCGTTTCATGGCCAGACAGTTAAATTATACTGACATGTTTATACCTCTGAGGTGTCTGTTAAGTTTTATTATTTCTACTATTCATGAATATCTAGGAAGAACTAATGCAGTATAACATGATAAAATATGACAACTGGCATGGATGGTCTGGACCTTCTGTGACTTTCATTTCTTTTGTCCATACCCGACTTTGGCTCAGCTTACAAAATCTTTTAAACTTCGGAAATTTTTTGAAGTTACTAGTGGTCCTCCGCATGATATCTACTTCTCAACTTTCTGTTACTTCTGTTGACATCTGTCTTCGCAGGTCTGGACAAAATTGCTCGTTGTCCACGATGCCGTCTGTGACATCCGTTGCGGTCGTGATGATCTCTTGTTGTACACTGTTGTGGATGTTTTCGTTACACTGTACATGTTTGTTTGTTTGTTTGTTTGTTTGTTTGTTTGTTTGTTTGTTTGTTTGTTTGCTATGTATCAAGTGTATTTATCAGTGTCAGTGTCAGTCTGTTGTCAACTGTTTCTGATGGTTTGTTGCTGTCTGTATGCAGTCTTCACTCGCTACTCACATTTCGATTGCCTTTAATTGCGTGTCAACCACTTTCATCAACAGATATTAACATTTGTTTACATCCAACGTTTGATGCGGCTGACTACATTTAATAACATCCAGGCCCAGAGTCCATCGCTTTTGTATTTTCTAAGTCTATTGAAGCCGCCGCTGTTGTGCTGTTGATGTAGAGCTGATGATGACAGCAATGTCATAGACCGCGACTGTTGTCATGACAACAGTAAACATTCCCTGATGTGTGTCATAGGGTTCTAGACTGCATCTCTAGTGCAATCAGGTGTGGCGAGAGATATCCTAGTGTAGTCTGTGGCAGCTGTGCACTAGTGTGATGTCAACCGTGTCCACTGACAGTTAACGTCGGCTACAGATGGACAGATGTTCTCACCCAGACAACAAGTCTACTTCAAACTGTCAGATTTATCGCTACGAGCTGTAACTCAGACAACAAGTGTGCTTCTCTTCTGCCATCTGACACTTCAGAAAACATCAAAGGAACGTGCATCTCAAAAGACGCGCATGCGTACCACAAACTGCATGGTACAAGCTCTCCACAAACTATTCCTCTTGTACTCAGGAAATCATTGCTAAATATTGTTTTGACAGCCACGTGAGTAGTGAATTCCGACATGAGCAGCTCAATAGAAACTCAAACACAGATATAAACTGAGCATTTAAAAATTAAAGTTCATTGTTTTACCTTTGTGATTAGAGCTACGAAGCTTACAGTCCCACATGAGGCTAACTGATGGAGATAATCACAGTAGTTTATCCAGCTTCCTACGACGGTCAGATCAGGTTAATCCAATGGTTTCAACAGTCAATCGAAATGTCTAAGTAGTCGTTTAACTTCCTTTTCGCAAACTTTGTAACATGATGACAAACACAGCATGTATCTAGAATGTTATTTTATTCAGAGAGGTAGCTCGCGGGATCAGAAGTTCATCGTTTCCACAGCACGGTGAAGGGCCAGGACATGAAGTCGCCTTCCAGAAGTTTCCCGGAGATGACGTGGTGCGGGCGGAAGTTGCGGGCAGTCATGAAGTCGACGACAAACTGACCCCCAAAGGTCGCGCGGCCCTTGACGTGCTCCCACTCCATCCACACCAGCGGCACGTCCAGCGTCTTCCACAGATCACGTGACCCCGCCAGCACGTGGCCCTCGTGACTCTCCACGTCTATCTGAGAGGTCACGTGACGGACATAACATAAGGGAGAGGGAAACACAGGTCAGTGTGTGTGGACGACGAGTCAAAGCAAAATAAAGGTTGGAACACATCAGGGAGGTCTGCTCTGTGACGTCATTGGTGTTAGAATTACAACGAGACAACAGGTTGATATAAGTAAAACCTTTGTGAAACGTGATGAATGCTTTAAAGACTTCGGTATGTTTGTGTGTCTGTAACTTTCTCTCTTACACTCCCCACACACACGTGCACGCTCACATACATAATTATTGTTTATAAAATGTAAAACACAGCTTATCGCTACTTCCCTGATCGTCTTGCTTTTGCAAAATATCGATACTTTCCGTCATTGTGACTGGGTTCCTCTTCTTTATTATTACAATTATTATTATTTTTATTGTTATTATTATGCATCTGACATCAGATGTGTAATACCTAAAGAGTAGAAACTCACAGTAGGTAGCTGTCGATAAGTAAATAGATAACTAGATGACACTTACCTTGAGTGCTGCCCGTCGGAAGGGTAACATCTCCAAGATGCGATCCAGTTTGATGGCGTAGGCCAGGGTCAGGTCGTGTGTGAACTGTCTGCCTGCTTCGTTGACCGTGAACAGTGTGCTGGTGTTGGCGGCCTGAGTGGCCAGAGTGACGTGTCCCTCGCGTGACGACACGGCGTTCTGGATGACGTGCACCAGGCCGGCGTGTCCGAAGTCGAGAACAGATCGACAAAGGCGGAGCGCGTTGGCGGCGATGGGCTCGATGGCCACCACGGTCCTCTTCTGGAGAGCGGCTTGCAGCGCCACCAGCCCCACATTGGCGCCCACGTCGATGAGGGGCAAGTCACGTGACAGAGTTAGAAAACTCTCGATTTCTTTTTTCTCAAACATTCTTCCCTTCAGCGCACGTTCGGTGACAGTTCTGTCGTATTCCGCGGACAGAAAGCCGTAAAAAGTCAGGTTCCCGATGTCTGTGGACAAACTAATCGGGCGGAAGAGTTTCGACGGCCCACAGTTCAACCTCCTCCATCCTTTCTCATCACGTGACATGAGGACACTGTTGTTGTCTGTTGTAATGGGCTGGGTTTCCACAGAGGCCACAGGGAGTAGTCTTATGTTCTCGGTGACTTTATTTCCCAAACCGGTCTTTTGATTACTTTTCTCGTCACCTTGGGCTTGTTTTATCAAGTTTTCCTTACGATTGAGATGATGAAAGTTGATGAGGAGGATGATAACTGAGATGATAATGCAAGATATCGCAAAGATCGCTGATTTTATATTGCGCGGCATCGTCCGCAGCTTTGGCCTGAAACACACGCAGTATGTACGAGTCCAGAATCGCAGACCATGGAATGAGCAACAGTCTTGAGAGTAGTAATGATGCGAACATTGTAACTCAGTTGCTGATGAGGTTTTACAGACACTCGTCTGCTAAGAGGGAAGACAGGAAATGCAAAATGTTTGTCAGTATGAGTGTTGAAAATCGACTGTATCTATGAGTGAAACAAATAATTTTGTTTGCACGTGTAACTCCGTGAGTTGTTTATAAAAATTCTCCTGGACAAGGTGTGAATTTTGATGTTTGAAGTTTGTGAAGTTTGATGTTTGTCGAATTTTCAGTTTGTACTGCTAAAGAATACAACTTAGTTTGTCTGTCAGTAAACATCTAGAATGCTTTGATCATGTTGAGTACAAACTTGGTGTAAGCACCTGAAAACATAAAACTTGCAGACAAACTATCGGCTCCCCTATACTATCTAGGTGTAAATAATCAAATGTTGTCAGTCTTCCTTCAGCAGAGGTCTAACAGCAAACAAAGTTAGTAGAAAGGTCAACAGGAAATTTTTGACCACCGTGAAAAGATGATAGACATCAGTAAATCCGTAAAGTTTAAACTAAAATGTTTCTCCTACATACCAAAGGTATGATCACAACAATCCGAGTTCAACCATGACAATAATAACTCTATAACTAATAACAAGCTCTTTATCAAACAAAAACAAACAAACAACCCGCACTCTTCCTTCTGGCTTCTCTATGTCTCCTCTTTGAAACAACAAAGTATTGAATTCTAACAGAATAAATTAACTTCCACTTTCGAGAACACCAAAGTTAGCTCCCATTATATTGACATGCTGATTACGCCCCCTGCTTCTGGACATTGGCTACGGCTTGGGTAGTCGGCCTCAACGTCTTCCGTCTCCGTTTTGTATTTAATGTTTGGATGATATTCCTGAAGGAGAAGTGACCATCTCATTAACCTCTGGTTAGAGTGTTTGGCTTGGGCAAAGAGTACCCGAGGGTTATGATCACTTTCTAGCTCAAGAATGCTTTTCAAGACATGCCACCAATTGTCGCAATTTTAAGTATTTTAGGTATAATATCTACTAAATGTGTGCTAAATACAACAGAAGATTCAAAGGTTCTGTAGAGCATTTGTAGTGGCAAACGATTACTAGACCTGGTACAACACATACCTGAAATGTTGGCGAACAACTTTATTCCCTCACGTGGTGATTCTCTCATGAAGGAAGATCAACAGAGGTGTATTCAGTGGGTGCTATAAACAAGTGTAGACCCTGCCGCAATAACTTTTTTGATCAAAGCAGTTTACCCAATGTGGGACTACAGGTTTTATTTTATACAAGTTATTTTTAAAGGCCAATGTCGAAGTGGGCGTTTTTAAAATGGTTTCGCCCGTGCGAGGGAAGGTAGGAGTACCCGGGGTGGTGTACCAGCGGTCAGTTTTTAACGATTTTTTTTAACGATTTTTAACCCTTTCAGAATCTGAAGGGTTGTACAGGAGTAATTGTTGTCATTGTGATGGAGTGAGCATCAATATGGCTGACATATTCCAAGGTATTTACTGAAAAGACCTTTTCCCCAGATTTCTTAACATATGGCATATAAGAAATATGTCCCTCTGCACAAAAATTAACAGTTTTCAAAAACCAGCAAGAAAATCCGTCAACAAAACTATAAATTTATCAGAGAAATACCGAGCAAGATGAGCGAGAATTTGTTTTGCTCGTACATCGTCTGTAGTATTTTCTTTTTAATCGTTTTGTAAGATGTCTTTAAAATCAATTTGGCAATAAAATTACTTATACAAACAACCATTTGTTATGAAAAATAAGTGATATACTTAGATATTTTATACAAAAGTCCACACTCTGGAGACATTTTGAAACAACTTACAGTGATTGCCTAGGTTCCCCTGGAGTTAAGCAAGGAAGGAGGACAATTTAACTTTTACACTTCTCCAGTCCGTTTACTTACAGTACCTAGAATACCTCGACTGGAGGTGGTCATTTGCTAAAAGTTTAAGTTGCAGTGAACTTCAATAAATGCCTTCATTTACACGTAAATTACGCTGTTCAAAGCCATTAATAAATTTTATTAGTTATTTTTGAAAAAAAATTTTGAAAGTAGCAGGACGTTCATAGACTGAGAGACTATCATGTAGCCAGACCTATCCACTTTACTTGGCTAACTAACCGAGCTTGGAGTCCACAAAAGATCCTGGTATATCCAAAAGGTTTTGTACTCGCTGCGTTGTGCAGCTTTGTATCAGGTTTCTGTAATATTTCAAATCTTAATGTACACCAGTCCTCATTCACTCAACGGTAAACTGTTATTTTAGACCTCCATCAACCGGCTTAATGACCAGAGCTCGTCATCCGGATCATCAAAAATCACGGATAATAATAAAAAAATAATGTTAGAATAGCTGTAATAACACGAACTGCTTGATTTTCGATGATAAAGTCCAATGAAATCTTACTAATTTATTCCCTTTTTTCCGCCCGTTCAACAGTCTGCAGTGTCTTAGCAATTGAAACATAACATTTTTATATTGACTACCACGCCGGACCCCGACATCTCGACCTCATCTTACAGTTGTCTAACCCTGAGGTGCGGACGTCAACTCGGTACAAGGTGTCGCCCACAGGGACGGTGCGACCCACACAATCTTTTGACAAGAAAAGCGTTGAAGCAGAAGACAAACGTCAAAACTTATTGACGAATGACAGTCGTTGGAAGCAGCCTGCCAACTTGTGGCATCTGAGGAGATAACTATACAACATAAAAAGAGTGCAACACGCCAAGAGATGTCTTTTAAATGTTCTTACCTTTCAGAAAGTAGGGTAGTTATGGGAAATTTGTTATGTATGGGAGATTTGCTATGTATGACGATTCGTACAGTGTATACTTAGTACAAACGAACTAAATGCAAGTAATGCAGAAGATTCATTAATTTTTGTAATGGCGATTTCTCACACAAGACTGTTGATGCGACTATTTGGAGACAACTGTTGCCAAAATAAATCATACTTCTGACATTGAAATTATGTGTCTGTCACATTTTCTTCTGTAACTCCAGTATTCTCTGATTGTTCGTACTCTGGTGACAAACGTACTGACATATTCAACAAATATCTTAGATCCCTTTTTTAAAAATCTTATTTCAAAGACTAAAACTTGACTCTCGCAATGAAGAATTCCACTTAAACTTTCAGTCGATTGTGTTTTTCATATCATTTATTGTGTGTAATACCACGTGACCAACACAAGGGACGAAATGCGTTTCCTACCTTAAGACCATTAAATAACGAAAACCGTTTTTCGTATTAGATTCGCATTGTTTTAAAAGAAAACTTCCAGTCATTAAAACTGAAAAAAGAAGTAGTAAGTTGAAAACACTGAGTTTGTAGATTTTTAAATGTGTTTGTTTGTTGTTTCCATTAAATTTGGTGTGTATAGAATGGTGCTGTAGGCTTCTATTAACCGTTTATTTAATAATAATATATTTATCTACTGAAATGGTTATTCTGATTGAAACAGGTTAGGTAGAGGCTTGCAAACCAAAGGCAGCTTTATCATAAGTAAACAATGCGAATGAAGGCTGCGTCTTCTCATAAGACCCTAATAAACAAACAATACTATCTTAAAAAGAGACCACACATTCTCCTAATAAAAACGCAACCACCCCTTCATACTCAGCTACATTTACAGCCTCATCTGTTTACATCAGGCAGCTGTTGTTGTTTGTATGCAGTGGAACTCGCTTAGTATGAGGTTACTGCGGGGAAAAAAACGAAATTGAGTAAAAGTCGCAGAAGGTTCTTACTCACACACTTTGTTGTAAAAGTGCAAATTTTTTTCGAATCAACGTGTCAAAATCCACCGCCGTGGTAAATATTTTCCATACATGTTCAGAACAGTGCTACCGGGTGTTTAAATAACTTTGATTTGCACTTTAATTCGCATGACTGATTATTTATGAGCAAAAGTAATATGCGGAGGTTTACATACAGGGAGCACGAGGGGGAAACTAACTTGCTTTTGTTGTCAGTGGGTTCAAATCCGTCAAAAGATGTTTTATAGAAACATCTCGAATGACTGATTTTCAGCTGGTTTTAAAAGTCATGACCTTTTGTAACCCTTCCTTCTTTAGGAAAGAGAAGTCAACCCTAGGGGTGCACCTAGCTCAGCTCAGGGAAAATAAATATCATGTCTTGAGTGCAACAGAGCATGGGGTAAGTACAAACATTACTCTCACAGTTTTCTCAAAATAAACTGATTGAAATCCACCGCCGGGATAAACTTTCTCTAAAAGTTTATTACATAATAAACATATTCTCTACACGTTTATTACAGTGCAGCCATGTTTTAAATTGTTGATTTCTATTTCATTAAGTAAGAAATTGAGCAGATGCTTACATCACTGCTAACAAAAAGGAAATTGCCTCTAGAGCTCTCTTTGAAGCTAATTAAATTTGGGTCACTTACGGTCTAAAAGTTATATTTTAAAGACTTTTTAAATTTTTTTCCAGCAGTATTTTCTGCCAATAAGTTTCACATGTTGACAGACTTTAAGCCAACCTCAATAATATTATACTACCACAACATGAAAATAAGCCTCCAAATAAACACACAAAATGATCTGCTCAGTGTATACCCAGCTATGCCGACCCCTGGAAGCAGACAGAAAAGCACTTTTATACACACGCACGCACACACACACACACACATGCACACTAAGCCACGTTATCTCTTAATTTCGGTTACACGCATGCACGCACGAACGCACACGTGCGCGAGCACACACACACACACACAGACATGTATCCCACAGGTCTTATAGTACATCGCAGCTCTAATAACACTTCATGATATTTGTATAATGTGGGTGTGGTAATTAGTTTGCAAAGAAATAGGGTTAGCTACAGCTATTGCAAGCCTAGCGACAGGACAGAAGGGAAAAAAGCTGAACAAGCGAGAAAGAGGTAAAGAAAAAGAAAAAAAAAAGGAATACCACACACAGCTCATTACTCTCATTCACTCCAGCAAAGTTCACACAGAGTGTCAGAACAGAGAAGATGAAAGTGTGTCCATGAGCACGCATGCGTAGACGTCAGCAAAGTGCGGACAACAAGCACAGTACCTGTAGGTGTTGGTTAGAGCAAAATATTTACACCGAAATATATTTGTTGGTGTCTTTGTAGTATTTGTAAGCTAAATTTTTCTATCGAATTCAAAGACACGTATTTTAATTTCATCGGATAACTTTCACAATGTTAAAGATTTGAATAAGCTGTGCTATATCAGGCTACTGAGTCATTAGGTACACAATCACCGGTCGTCAAGACGATGTATCTTTTGTTTGTTTGTTTGATTGATTGATTGATTGATTGTTTGTTTGTTTATTCGTGTTGCACAGCTGTTGCTAAAGACTCCTGTGTAAGAAGCCGTTGGTGTGTAGACAAGACATCTTGGTATCGTAGGTTTCTTATCACAGCTCAACACTGAGCAAGGATGAGCTAACAGCACTTTATTGTCTTATGACTTGTACTGGTAGTCCCTGGTATTTTAATAACTGATTATATTCTTATTCACAAAAATATATTTATAAATAGTCACTTAAAATAAATTGTGTGGTTTGGTTTATGTATGGATTTTTGTATCGTTTATTTCTTTAGGACTTTTGTTTTGATCATTCCTTATTTCAAAAATTGTCATTCCTTATTTGGTCATTCTTTATTATGTGTTTTTCTGTTCTGTCAATCGAGTTGTTTCTTTCTTCCTTTCCTTTTTTCTTCACTTTCTTCCTGCCTCTACGGAGTCGATCACTTCATCTACTGTTTATTTATAGCACATATAATATTAATTTTCTACTGAAACTTTTTTTGCTTTTTGTTTTTTCATGGTAGGTCACTTCATATTATTTTGTTTACAAGTGCTAAGTTTCTAAATTCTAAATTTCGAAATTTCTAAATTTATTTGTGGGATGAGCACTGTCGGAAAAGGGTATCATGCTGAAAAAAGTTTCTTTGCAGAGGAATATTGGTTAAACAGTCGCTTTCAGCGAGTATAGCTGCAGCCAAGATTTAATTTTAATAGTTGAATTTAAATTCCACTTGTCCATGTTCTCGGCTTACAGTGTAGTGCCTTAGGGGCTAAAGTGTTACAGGCTTTTGGGTTTCTCGTCAAAACTCAAATATTGTCCGCAGGAGGGGGACACACGGGTGACAGATATGGTGATTGCCACACGGTTCACGACCTCCCAGCTCCGCTCTTCTCCAAGCAAAAGGCTTTACGACTTGTCAATAAAACACAATAACGAAAGTTTTATCATGGGAAAATCATTCAGCAATGCTGCTTATCTAAAATGGGCCCCAGTCCTAATTGTTTTCTCCTTATTCTCAATGCTTCAATAGCAATAAATCCCATTTTGCCACTATAAATCCTCTCATACATTAACCTTGCTCTTCCACTTACTCCCAGCTACTCCAGTGTTGCAGTCATGTGGGATTGCCGCAGGGAGAAAACTTGTCCCCTATACTTTTTTTGGCTGTTTTTAAATCACCTAAAAATATTTCTTTCTCAGAATGTTTATAGACTGGTATTGCTGCAAACCCTAGCAAATAAATATGATGTAATATTGTAAAGTTGGTCATTATTTGTACTTATTTTTGCTTCTGTATGCTGGTGATACTGTTATACTTGCGGAAACTGCCAGTGACATGCAGAAAGCACTAAATGCTTTAAATGTTTATTGCACAAAATATGGTCTTCCTCTAAATGCTAAAAACTGAATAAACCATGATATTCTCATGTGAAAAGGTAAAAAATAATTCCACATCTTTTTTCAATGGTAGAAACATTGAAGTGGTATGGGAGTGTAAGTACCTAGGAACAATTTTCAATTATAATAACAAATTTAATAAAGCTATAAAATTACAATACATACTGGCAAACAAAGCTGTATTCTCAATGATAAAGAACTGTAGAAAACTTTACTTGCCTTTAGACATCTGATTTAATCTCTTGGATAGTTGTATAAAACCTATTTTGTGGTATGGAAGTGAAATCTGGGTTTTTTAATCTCTTGATATTTGTGATAGGATGCAACTGATATTTTTGAACATGATGTTAAATGTTAAAACTAGCACACTAACATGTATGGTGTTGGGTGATCTAGGCATTTTTCTTGTCTCAGTCTGAAGCCAAATGTTTCCTAAAGTAGTGAGGAGGTGATTTTCAACCCCTCAGTCGAGGACTCTGAGCATGTTGGGAACTTTACACTTTACACAACATTCAGACATCAAAGAAGTAGTTCCAGATAGAATGTAGTCAAGCAGACCCTAGCTTTGTCCTCGGTCCGTCACGTGGTCAGAGGCGAGTCTCTAAACAGGGACACCATGGGATACCCGGGATACCTATGTTTCTCTTTTCATTTTTTCGCCCCGCGTAATTTGATTCGTTGGAAACTAAACACCTGCATTAAAATTTCATCTGTATTATTTTTTTTCTTGTAACACACAAAGTAAAGTTTATTTGCAAGTTACAGATTTTAGAGACATGAATGACCAAACATTAAAGACATCATCGGTTCCTACCTGTTGCTTTAACTTGTAACAACTCCCCAGGTTCCACCCCAGATTATTCACTTCTGTGTGTAAGACACTTGTACAACCTACGTAAGTCTTGAACAATAATTACACAAGGACTGGCGGGACCGGTGCTGTGATAAACTGAATTGTGAGGTCCTGTCTCAAAACGAATTTATCAATCATTTTATGCTCCGCCCCCTTGCTACATACGCGCCTGCTCACAGACCAGTCGTACAGACGACCAGAAACTTCCACAAATTTAAAGACCAACCTGAACGGTTAGAGTCTTTATTTCAGGTATCAGTAGATGGAGGCGACATTAAACTAACCTGTAAATTTTAGCCTCCAAAACCCATCCGTTAATTAATTTTCCGCTGCGATCAAGGTGTGAAGTAACAGTGTACTACGTCACGTTGGTACACCATTCACAACATTGCCTGCAGTCAACACCAGTCAGAGAGACACAGAGAGAATGAGCGACAGTTCGTGTTATTCAGACGCTGTCTGTACTTCCCGTGGTTATGAGAAACTCTTACTTTAGTTCGAGAAATTTCAGACTTTCAACGTCCGAATAACCCGAACTGTCTCTGTGATTGGTGCTAACAGCTGGCAATGTTGTGAATGGTGTACCAACGTGACGTAGTACACCGTTAGCATGACGTAGTACACCGTTAGCGTGACGTAGTACACCGTTAGCGGCGCTCGCAGTAGAGGATAATTAATTAACGGATGGGTTTTGCAGGCTGAAATTTACAGGTTAGGTTTATATCGCATGTATATCTGAAAATAAACTCAAACCGTTCAGGCTGGTCTTTAAGCCCAATGTTTTGTGAGAAAGTAACTGGACACTGTGACTTTTTACATCAGTTACTGACACATATTGGTAACAGCTAGGTATGGATGTTGTTTCACAGAATTAGTGAACATGTCAGATATGGGGAGAGTCAAAAATGTTTTCTCCGTCAGGTATTATTCCTGTTCTCTCGAAACTGGGATAGGATCCTTTGATTCCGCCCTGCAAGGCAGCCTCGAGTGACACTCGACTTTCAGTAAATCTATCAACTTTTTATAGCAACATATATTTGTATTCAGTGCATCATAACAATAACGCAGATTGTTTTAGGGCCAAGCATACAACAGGGATGGGCAGAGCACGTGCGAGCACATGAAGGGGCAGACACGTGTATTTCCCGTAGTCTAAATGGACAATTTTTGAGAATTATGCATGCATGTGACCTTCGCCCTTTCCGATGGTGGACCATTTCTGGCTTGATGAAGCGTTCTTCGACCATGTCGCCACATAAAAAGGGAATCGTCGACATTGTTGTGTACTTTAGTAATAAGACTTAAGACAGATGAGACTTACAAATGTCCGACATTTTCCTTTCATGTATGTCCAATGGACGGGCAAAGGAAAAAGATTTTCGCTGTAAACATTAGTTTATTTGTGCGAGTGTATACAGGCCTGTGTGTGTATCATGTGTGTAAACACTTTGTAAATTCCATAAGCTCCTCCACCAGGACGAGGTATGTGTGTGCTAAATAGTCATTATCATTACTATTATTAACGTATTTTCACTGTAAATCCACAAAATTGTGCATTAGTAAAGCAAAAAGGATTTGTTACTATATACTATATCGCCTCTAGGTACTTTCGAATTATAAACACATATTTCCAGACTAGAAACAGTTGTTTCGCCATGATTGTCATAGGATCAGAGCAAATGTTTCGCTCACCTATAATCCAAAAGGTGGATTATGGTGACTCAGAGGACAGGGTTGCCAGGTAGCTAAGATTGTACATGTTGCAAAGTGTTAACACCCTGTGACGAAACTACAGCTTGACCAAATGTAGCAACTTCTTTTTTAAATAGATAATTTTGCATGTCCTTAAATGGTGTTATAAATAACGAAATAACCCTTTGAAGATGTTCCCCACCCTCGTGTAAAATCTCACACCATAAATCGTTGAAGTGGCGAGATAAAATACAAGAGACTCAAACAGAGGCATGCAAATAGGTGCATGCAGCAGGTTCTAACTTTAATCACTTTGTACCATTTTTTGTTGCCTTCACTCTTATTTTAAACACAAACAGTTTAAATCATTTGACTTTATTGGATTGCAGGCTTATTTATTGCTCTCTCTCTCTCTCCACACCGCCATTCCCCACCATCGAGTCTTCTAAACGCCGCTTACGTTTCCCTCAAAGTCGGGCGACGAATGCGCTAAGTGTTATTTCTGCATGCAATAATAATAATGAAAACAACAATAGCACACGCACTGCTGAGCTTGACGCATAAAAAATGAAAATAAGGAAAATGAGGAAAGATATCATTGAGTTCATTTAGTTTTCAAACAGCTCCACACTAGTACCCCGGTATCCACCCCATGTGTGTAATACCCTCCAACATCTACAGAGGGCACTGAAGGAGGATTGCACAACGGGTGCAGGAGGTGGAGTTGTGATAAGTGGATAAGGGTAGAGGGTGTGATTATTGCAGGTGCTGTAATAACACTTCTCCGCCATGGAAACGCAATCACATTAATCATTGACAGGGTGGTAGACAAGGCACAAATGGTGGGTAGGCGGGTAGAATTTTTTTGTCAACGGTTTCAAGCAACAGAATGCTCCTTTCTTTATCTCGTGCTAGATTATCGCCACTTTAACGGTATTTAAGTTTGAGTGTACAAGCTAGCCAAGTTGTTTGTAGCAGGAAGTTCTCAGAAAGAAATTTATGTATAAAGGCCTTTTGATCCAAACACCAGCCACTTCTTTACTGTGTAACCTTCACAGGTTTGCTGAGATGTTTGCACTAACTGACATGGTGCAGAGTAATGTGTCTCAAAAATGGACGACTAAGCTTAACATGTGAAGGATGACTAAACATTTGAAGGTGGACAAAAATAAAGGTGAGGCTGATGTAGTGATGGAAGCTAATAAGCCTCCGTTTTTAACAAAGTGTGTGAAAGTGTGTTTGTATATTAAATACTTGATTCATTTTTATTGCTTATGTAAATAGCTAATTCTTGCGGTTTATCTGTTCTTCCATCTTTGTTTTTTGGACAGCATGAACTGTTATTCAAATACATCAAAATTGCGAAAAATGGGAATTTTATTGAAACAGATGCGGACACAAATTTACAATCACTAACAAGGTTTTATAAAATGTTTTCTTGCTGAAATTAAGGCACGGTGCTTGAGAAAAAAACGTGTTATTGGCATGATACAAACAGCTAGACACCATATCCCATCAAACCACGAGTACAGACATCTTCACGTGGGCCAGCAAACGTCCAGCGACGACAGGAAGGAGAGGACTGCAGTCGGTGTAAGTGAGGTGACTGCGGTATCAGGTGTGTAGGCTTTCATGTCATCGACACAACTACACTAGGCTGCCTGAAGCACCAAAAGTAGTAACGGTAACGGAGTTACAGTCATTACCATGCTACAACATCCGGTATACAGCCAAAATGGCACCAGACTAACATTTAAAAGGCGTCGGCAAGCGAGGGACCTTGTTACTAGTAAACATTAGTGATATTTGTCACTGGACACACTACAAACAACACATTGCTGTTGTTTTCACACGAGACGTCCCTGTAAACAAATAACTGGCAAAGTAAGACGAGGAACCCCAGTCCACGTGTGTGCGGAATACAACAGGTGATGTGCGCCGAGTATTTGGGATCTGAAATGTCTTTGGACTTTTCTGGGTGGCAGAGAGGTGGTGAAATCACTAACTATTGCCTCCACAACTTACAATAAATTCTCTAGCCTCTCTCAAAACCCTTAGAAAAACACATCCATAAGCACCTACAAGAGCACCTTCTCAGGTATCAACTCCTCCGTACAAACCAATCCGGCTTAAGGCCTCGTCACTCTTGCACCGAAATCTGAAAAGTTAGCCAAGTATCGTTGTCTCTTTTATTTGGTTTGACTATGCTTTCCTGGCTATCAGTAGTTCATTTTTGATGTTCGAGGTACTTGTCCTAGTGTGCCTAGCGAGAACCTGTGCCCGACACAAGAAGAAGCGATTTTATGCAGAAATATTCAAAAAGAGAAATCAAGAAAGATTCAAACAAAGAATGAAAATACTACAAATTACACGAAATTCTCACAACTGAAAGTTTCCATATCTACGACCAGTACAAAACCCTTCCATAGATCAGTTATTCTATCAGGAACTATAAGAACGACTATAAGACACTAGCACGAGCCGCTCTCGCCAAATATAAATACAATATCAAGCGATTGCACGTTCCTGTCAACCATGATCCCAACCGAAGGCAGCAGTGCATCCGTTATTATGTGTAATTTATCTTCGCCTTCTAAAAATAGATAAAATGAGGTGACATTATTTAGTAATGAAGAAAGTTGTATATAAGATCAGTTACAGAAGGGGAGGTAAGCACTAAGTTACCGTGGAGCAGTTGTCGTCCGGAGCAGTGGTGATCTCTGTATATGTCGAGATGTTAAATAAACTTAAAAACTCTGTCTCCAGGTGTCCTGCCTTCATCTCAGGGCTAAAGTTTGCTTCTGGAAACTGAGCAAGAAGGTCGAGGCCAAGTGTCAAAGCCAAATGTCTACTGGGTACTTTCTCCTCGGGGCAAGTGCAGTCCGCCACCCGTCACCTGAACAGGAGCAAGAAAATTATACTGGGAAGATTTAAGTGTTCTCTTTCAGAGGATCGAGGTGATAGACAAGTAAACAGTTCAGGAAAATGCCAATAACGCCATCAAAAAGTGTAGATGTCGACAATGTCACGAACATCACAACAAATAACAAGATGCGGAGACCTGCTTCCTCCCGCCGTCTAGCGGAGGGACACCACTCTGCTTCACACACTCGGGTACTTTGCAAAGAAGGAATCAGAGTCGGAAGTCGATGCTGCTGATGCACAGGTCTTTATCTAAGTAATGTCAGGGTGGCGCAGATGTAGCAATAAAATAAATTAATGGTTCAGAAAAAAGTGACACAACCACAGAAATGAATGCAGGGACATTGCAAAACATGGCGCAACAGCTGCACACAGCAATAACTGACACACACCTTGGTGCAGATCAGTTGGCATTTAAACTTAGAAACATCACTCTCCACAATCTACTACAATTACAGGTGGCCTACCGTTTATGTCAGTTTCTATTGTAGCTGATGAACCAATAGGATGCATCCCAAAACATTTGTACCCCTTTGGATATACCCAACACCGGATAGCAGTACTGTGTATTTTATCTACATACCTCTGATATATACTAAGCATACTGCATACTTTTGTGCACCTTGAGATCATTAAAAACCCCTACCATGTTATAATCACATGGATATGAACATTTATGCCAGGTAGCAAGTGTGGCACAGCTTTCCTATTACACAATTAATATAATCATACAAGATGTTTCTTTCTGTAATAGGCTCAAACCACATCAATGTTCAAATGCTTTAACTTCTGCAAAGACATCAACACAATGAAGAGCTCAGTGTAACTGACAGCTACTAAAGAAACAAAAATATCAATTTTTCAATTTCTTTAATTTGCTTGGCTGCATCAGGGATAAGCATCAAATGCATGGCTGGTGATAAAGAAGTGAAGTACCCAGAAAGAACCCCATCAGTCAGGCACATGGCAGTGAAAGTACAGAATGCCCATCAGCACTCAATTCAACACCTCAAGCATCATCAATGTTGGTTACGAGCTGCTGTTATCCACTATTGATCTTCTGTTTATCTTCCTGGAACACAAAGTTAAATTATAAGATTTATAAAAATTGTGTTTCAAGCTGCACAACAAGAACTGAATATCATATCCCATTATCATACGTTCTAAGTTCAGCTGGCACCACCAACATTAGTTCAGTTGAGCCCATGTGGTTCTGGCATCCATTGCCTCGCTGTCAACTGATCTTTTCCAGACCTGCTTTGGCCTCCCATCTGTCTCCTCGAAGACTTGCTGTAGGTACTTCAAAATATTTTATAAGCATAAATATTTATGAGGGAGTGCCACACTAATATGAGCTTTTGGCAACAAACATCTATACTCAGTGCGCACAATACTGTGTGTAGTTCATGCCAGGTCACACACAGCATGTTACATATTACATGTTACAGCTGTTACAATGTTACTTTAGTCTCTAGCCGAATACCCAGGACTCAATGCTCCACACTCACAGCTGCCACGACAAGGGATATAACTCTCTGGCCACGTAATAACGCTTTTACTACGTCACGTAGTTATTGAACTTTATATATATTTGAGCAATTCTTTAAAATCTCGCTCTTTCTCGCTTTCTCTTCTCTGGTTCGCTCTCTCTCTCTCTCTCGCCTGCACACACACACACACTCTTTCTCTCTTGCTCTCGCAAGATATATATAAACAGAAAAATAAAACAAGAGATTAATCGAATAACAGAGAATACATCCAAATGTGTTTATTTTTCTTTTCAAATTTGTTCAACTCATTGTGCAATTAAATAATTCGCTAAAATCTATCACTTTGTACTACTACAGCGGTCGTCTCTCGCTCTCTTTCTCTTTTTCTCTCGCTCGCCTGCACACACACACAATCGCTGGAAAAATAATAATAATATGGTGATTTGTACAGTGTGTGCCCCACGGTTACAGGCGGGATCACAGCGCTAGGCATGACTTTCAACACTGTCAAACTGCACGATAACATCTGATGATGATGATGATGATGATGATGATGGTGATGATGATGATGATGATGATCTTCACTTTGTTTTCTGTCAGTGAGGAGTAGATGTACGACCACGTACGTGTACAGGGGGATACAGATTCATGGTACAACTGACCTGATCAACTGATCAGCCAACTGACGAGATTGGGAAGATCACAACATTTGTTACTGACTTGACTTGTGTCTGTCTTTAGTCACTTGTCACTCTTCCATCCATCAACTTGACCAGCTCCTTGTTTTAGCAACTTGCCTGCCCCGGGGCCCGTACTGGCTCTCCACGGCCCTGAGTTCATCTAACAGCTTGGAAAGCCAGCGGAAAGTCCGAAAGTCGCCAAAGAAAACAAAAGTAAAACAGTCCTGCACAGCGAAGATGAAACGAATGAAGAAACCACCGGCCGACACAACACGCATCAAACAGAAAAAATAAAATAATGAAAAAAAAATTTGCAGAGAACCGCCTCCCTCAAACCTGCGGGGCGAAGGGGCTCCACTGAAATCAATCACAACACATGTTAGTGACATGCATTATTGCCCTTGATTACTTCAAGCAACATGGGTTGTCCCCCTTGTAAGTAGGATAATAGTAATACATGATAGTGAGCATGACTTATGGTAGAGCTCATGACTGAACCTAATGTTTTTGAACCCCTGTAGTTGTTGAGAACTCAGTTTTAAGATTTCTAAACAAGTCATCGAGCTAGAAATAAAGCTGTGAAGAGTTTCTGTGTGAAAGAGACTGGGAATGCGAGTGATTCCTTGTCTAGACGAGGTAGTGGATATGTATTTTATTTTTTATTATTGTTGATGCTGCTCTTGTAGTGGTCAGTGAAAGAATGAGGTGGAATCTTAGCATTTAGCTTGTCTGTTGTAACAAAGAGTAGACGTGCGTTCGAATTGCGAATTGTGTGTTCGTATAATCTATAGACCCCCCTCCGAGTGCCAAGAACAAACTCACAGCCTCTACCTCGCCCTGATTATTTCTCTAACTACTCTTCTCTTACATGACAGCTTACACTCTTACACTCTCTTATAATCGTCTCCTTACTCTTCCTGTCACACGAAGAACAATCGTATGGCCACGTGATGTTTAGTTATTGCTCAGTGAAACAATGGAACTCTCTCCCTTTCCATATCCGCCACCTACCCACTATTGAATACTGTACACCTGCACTGAAAACACACCTCTTCCGTAAACATTACATAAACAACCTATCCCATAATGCTAGTCCTTTGTCACACCCTTCCATTTGCAATATCATGTTATTGTCACTTGTTATTAGGTTCCTCCTTGTCTTTTCTGTATTTGATTTTATTCTTCGTTTAGTACGGTTGTTGATTCTTTTATAGTTCATATGTTATTTGTTTGTTTTCCTGTTTCTTTCTTGTTCTTAAAAGCATGCTCCTTAGGAGTGTGAGTATATATACACATCTCTGCTTTGCTTAAACGCGCCGTGCGAGCTCCTCCCACTGGACTCAAGGTTTTGCTGAAACATTTCACAATCGGTTTTTATCCAGTCATTCACACAGTACAGGCAAGTCTTGGACTTTCGGTAAAACGAAGAATTCTTCTTCCTACAGCAGTGGCAACTATACAAGAGCACAGGCTGTTACAACCAACTACGAGCTACGACTGCGGCTAAAAAAGGTAAACAAACTTCAAGCACCAGATATACAACATCGACACTTTCTACACTCTTCGTGCATCAGCAAGTCAATAGTAAATTCTGCATGCAAAATGAATTGAAGAAAAACTATTTTTTTACATGTGTATCAAATTATTGTTATATTTTTACTTGTAAAAAGTCATTCTCAGTAGTCCGTTTATCTTTGTAGTTTATCTTAGTCAAACGGACATTTGAAGTGTGTTTATATTTCATTAACAATAAAACACCTGGAAGCATTTACTTAAAAGCACCAACTCAGTAACAGAATGAAGAATAAAACAAGGGAGACTGCAATGTGTGTGTTTGTTGCCCATTAAATTATGATCTGAATAAGCTGTTTCTACCTGTGTGCCGAGTGAATTCAGTTTGCACCTTTTAATTATTTTTTTAAACTTCAGTCGAAGCTTCTAAATAAAGTTCAAACATTTAGGACTGATTTCCAAAATCAGCCGTTTCTTTTTCTGGGGAAAAAAAAATTGCTTCTCTAATACGACAACCTGAGCGATGTTTCTTCGTTTGACTCGAAGACGTGCAGAGGTTTGCTGAGTGAGTGGCACTCACTGTTACAAATATTACTGGGTGTAACACAACTCTTTAGTATCGGAGAGTAAATATTCCTGCTCTCCTACTGGCAGGTGAGAATGTCCACGTTTGAAGGCTTATATCTTGAAATTCAAGCATAATTGTGTACTCATATTTTGGGATTTATTATTTTTAAATAAAGTTAAGGCGACCATGCAGAAAAAATGTTTTACCCTGCTTGTCTTTTGAAGGGGGACGGGCTGCTATTAGAATAGTGAATAATGAGACTGGGGGAAGTTTTCTGGGCAACTAAGAGGTTACATCTCCACTAGGGGAAAATTCCAGCCGCAAGGATACATTCTAGAAACTTGTCTCCACGCTACAGACACCTAGCTGAGGTCCTGTGGAAACATAAGATGGTCACACCGCTCTTTGCAGTCTTTCTAAACAAGACAAAGACAACATTTTCTATCAAGAGGTTTTTCTCATTTTTTCGATGTTGTTCCGCATTAATCAGTTATACTAACTGCTGTGCTCGATGTGATGACGGGGTTATTTTGAGTATTACTCCAACCGAGATCAGAAATAAAAGTCCAGACTTTATTCTTTGAGGAACAATTGTGTTTTAAATCAAGTTTTTAGAAGGTCACATCCATCACGCATAAGTGTATAAGTACAATCATTTATTTAAACTAAGGTGGCCTCTTAAAAAAATAAACCTGTTTGGTGATAAATGTTTGTAACAAACAAACATCCTTTACCCAACAATTAAAACAGCATATTATATCGATTTAGCAATTTTTTAAACAATTTAAAAAAAATGTCTATAGGAAGCGTACGCATCTTCTATGTTGTCTATATCTTTATGTAAACCAGTATTTAGTGTGTATATCTGAAATAATTATTAAAGTTATGAATATTAAAAAAATGATTACTTTGCTGATCTTCTGAAAATAATTCTTACAGAAGTCAGGCATATATCTCACACTGTCAAAGATTAACATTAAACTGCTGCTCGTTCATCACGTGTCCACAGCACGGTGAAGGGCCAGGACATGAAGTCGCCTTCCAGAAGTTTCCCGGAGATGACGTGGTGCGGGCGGAAGTTGCGGGCAGTCATGAAGTCGACGACAAACTGACCCCCAAAGGTCGCGCGGCCCTTGACGTGCTGCCACTCCATCCACACCAGCGGCACGTCCACCGTTTTAAACAGATCACGTGACCCCGCCAGCACGTGGCCCTCGTGACTCTCCACGTCTATCTGAGAGGTCACGTGACACACAGGTAAGTACTCGTTATTAAAGAAAAATAAGAAAAAAAAATTGGAACATGTCAGCACCCATCCTCTATCATCCCAAGGTTTGTGACGTCGTCATTAAGTATAAGTAGACAGGGAGGAACGAGGATTGGCGGAGGTATCTAGCTTCCTGATTTCCTCGTGCGTGCGTTAGCAAAACATACACTGAAATGTAAATGATTGTTGCATGCAACCACGCTCATACACAGAGGTCTACACACAATACAGAAAGCTACACAGTGTGACACTTACCTTGAGTGCTGCCCGTCGGAAGGGTAACATCTCCAAGATGCGATCCAGTTTGATGGCGTAGGCCAGGGTCAGGTCGTGTGTGAACTGTCTGCCTGCTTCGTTGACCGTGAACATTGTGCTGGTGTTGGCGGCCTGAGTGGCCAGAGTGACGTGTCCCTCGCGTGACGACACGGCGTTCTGGATGACGTGCACCAGGCCGGCGTGTCCGAAGTCGAGAACAGATCGACAA
>SRHC01000809.1:36646-111369 GCA_004794325.1 Pomacea maculata | reverse complement strand
GAGCGGCTTGCAGCGCCACCAGCCCCACATTGGCGCCCACGTCGATGAGGGGCAAGTCACGTGACAGAGTTAGAAAACTCTCGATTTCTTTTTTCTCAAACATCCAGCCATTCAGCGCACGTGCGGTCACTGTCTGGTCGTACTTGGCGGACAGAAAGCCGTAGAAAGTCAGGTTCCCGATCTCTGTGGACAAACTAATCGGGCGGAAGAGTTTCGACGGTCCGCAAGTCAGCTTTTGCCATTCCTTCTCACCACGTGACAGGAGGACATCCTCGTCGCTCCACGTGGGTTTCCCGCGACTGTCCATTGCCGACTCCGCAGAAAGAGACTTTCTCTCGTCAGTGATCCTACTGTTCCCCTCCACGTCAGCAGCGCTCCTGTCTGCCGCACCTGGCGACGACTGACTGTTAGTGTAGTATGTGTTAGCAGACAGGAAAAACGAGCTGTTAAGATAAATAACCGCCATGACAAAGCCAGCGATTGCTGCAACCCCAGCAACCTTCACACGGTTAGGCATTATCCTGAGAGATCGCCTGAAACACACAAACACACACACAAATATAAACACACACAAACATAAACACACAAACACACACACACATTATATATATATAAAGGCCCAGTCTATAACCGACTGACGATAATGACACCGACTTGTGTACCTGGTGTACAGACCTGCTAATCATACTTACAGTACAGGTAACTAACTTAAGCATAATTAATTGCATGCATCGTGTTATACTTGACAGTCTGATTGTCACAACAGTTTCTGTAATCTGTGACAGTAGCATCTCTGTCATGTTACAGTCTGTCTAATTAGTTTTAAAATCCAACTTTGACCTCCCCCAGTGACCACCGCATCGTGTACAAGTACTTACTTTATTCTCGCTTTTGTCGGCATTGACACGTGTCTGTATAAAACATATAACATTTATAGTATATAACATATGTAAGTCAACAGTCAGCTGCTACTCAGCCTCCAGTGGCTGCTCACTTATTGATGTCCGATGATTAATCACGGGAATCGTTTTCTCCTGTACTTGTGTGATGGATAAGCTGCATCTTCAAAGACTAATTTATTTTGAACTCTCAGTCGGCTGTCACCACCTCGTGTACAGACGGTCAATGAGGAATCACACAGCTGCACACAAGTGCTGCCTTCATCTACTTCCTTACAGTTGATTTTCTCAAAGATAACATTTTAACGACGACATCATTAAAGCCACTCGCCACCAGGCAATAAACATAGTCGGGGCAGGTATGAGTAGAACACGGCCTGACAATGTTGACAACAGTAAACATGTTTACGATGTTTGTTTACTGTCTGACAGACGTGTAGCCTGTGTTGTGTCAAACAGCGGGTAGAACTGAAACCTTCACTAAACTCATTTTTCTCTAGAAAAGGAACATTTGCTTGATTTTTCCTACAGTCCGACTCTTCTTCAAAGGCTGACATCAGGTACTGAGTGTTAAAAAAGTGACTTGTAAAACAATAGCAAACTAACAGCCTACATAATGTGTTGTTTGCTACATGTAAAACCATAAAAACAACAAACAGCAAAACAAAATAAACCCACACCTACAGCAGTCGGTTTAACAGTGAAGTCGCCTTCATGGCGGACAACTAAACTGAAAATATTGTTCAGCGATTTCATCTTTTGTTACTTCAAGCCTCACCGTGAACTGAACTGAGCTCATTCCACAGAGTTAAATAAAGATAAACAAAATTTACAAAAATTATTAGTGTAAAGATGGTGAAGGAAAATAGGATCTTGAAGTAAGGATTATAAGATTGTCTTCCCTAGGACTACTATTGAAAATGAACGAAGGTCCAATAGATATTGAAAAAAATATAAGTAAATACTGATAATCTAGTTACAAGTAAACAAATGGATAATTTGATGGATCCTTTACTCTCGGAGAATACCTCTACATCAGTGCCATCTATTCATTTTAAATACAATATGATTTTCATAATGATGCAAGAACAAGTGAGGCTCGGGTCAAACAATGTGAATGAAGCAGCTGAACACATTAGAATGAGAAAATATGACAAACCACACCAGCGCCAACACCTACCTCTACTTCCGACAAACTTGCAGAACACTAAGGCACATACATGTACGTCCCTCCGACCCCAAAAGCGAAGGAGCGATATTTATACCTCCTATTCTTAACAAACCTACATCGGTCACTACAGGGGAAATAAAAAGCAGCCTGTGTGTGTGTGCCTGTGTGTGTGTGCATATACCTGTGTGTGTGTGCGCCTGTGTGTATGTGCCTGTGTGTGTGTGCCTGTCTGTGTGTGCCTGTGTGTGTGTGCATATACCTGTGTGTGTGCCTGTCTGTGTGTGCCTGTGTGTGTGTGCATATACCTGTGTGTGTACCTGTCTGTGCGTGCCTGTGTGTGGCAAAGGAACGGGTGGGGTAGGGGTAGAGGGGACAAGGGGGTAGCGTAACGGGTTTGTTTAAGTAGGTTACATTGATTAATTAGCCGGAGGATAGGATTTGCCTCCTTCAGCCCACTGATGGCTGTGTTCTGGCCGCTGGCAACACAGCTGCGCAGAGATTCAAATCTCTTACCTGTGAAAGCACAGGCAAACACGTGTGAAACCACATACAAACGCGTGTCAAACCACATACAAGCGGATTAAACGTACAGTCCGTTCACATGTCCACCAGATGATTGACAGTGACCTCCCCTCGCCTAACTGGCTAATGGTGACGTGTCCTCCGTCATCTGTCGTCGTCGTCGTCAAATATTTGTGTCTAAGGATGATCTGTGTATGTCTAACACCATTTGCCATGTTCGTGCAGTGATTTCTGTGTCAACGTCTTTTCTTCTCCTTTGTCTCCACCATTTTATTTCTACTGCAATGTCTGCGCCATCTTGCTATGACAGTTGAGCTCAGTGGTCAGCAGCGTCCATTTCAAACTTTCAAACTGTTTCTGTCACTGCTCGGAAAAGTGTTGATGTTGATGTTGATGTTGTTTTGATGTCCAGCTGTCACAGCAAGCTTCGTGCGCACTGAAGACAGGTCTGAAACTACATCTGCAAGTAATTACCAAATAAATAAAACCAGCCTCAGGCATTTTCCGGAGTAAGGAGACTGGCTGCTAAGGGACAAATAAAATCTTCTCTCTGTGGTCTCGCGGGGGTGTGGTTTCAAAGTCTGCTCTCTTCAAGCCATGACCGTGCTGTAGTGGACCGGGTGGATCCGTGAGGTCAGGCCATTGTGTCGATAGAAATCAGCCATAAAATATGAACAGGTATGCATCGCACCATTTGGCCGAATAAGTGAGTGTATTTATAGACATTATCTCCCACAGGAGGCACGTGGACCTGATGTTATCTAACAGCCAGGTGAGTACAGGAGAGTATCCGACATGATCTGCAGGTGCACACACACCGACACACGTACAGATACGCAAGCACACATACACACACACACTTTACAATGTGTATGTTCAAAGACTAGACTACGTAAGCAAATGACGACTGTTGTAATACCTGATGTGAGAGAGTGAAGATTGCGAAATGTGTGTACCTATGTAAATGACTTATCTTGCAAGCAGCAGAAAGAAAATCCTCGCGAGACATAAACACATTTATCTGTACCTCAAAGTGTTATCCACCCGTTTTCTCTCATTTCCACAAGCACCCGTTGCTGTTATTGTAATCTTGCTTGGTGTCGACCTGCGTGCGAAACGTGAGACTGATATTTCGAAATTTTCCGGTAATGACCGTTTCCGAGAGTCATTTGAAACCTTTGATGACCAGTTTGCTGTCGGCAGTTGGCGTCTCGATGTCGTCACCGCTCGTTAGCTGTCAATCATCACCACAAAGACTAACAGTCCGGTCATTAGTGAGTCATTACCGGGGTCAGCGGCCACCCACTGGACACCCGGCCGAGGACGCAGTTTGCACACGACACTCGCCACCCTCACCGCACCCCCCTCGTTAGCGGATAATTAGCCCCGCCTTTGATCCTCGCGGTGAGCTGCCGCAATCGATTAACGATGATTGGTAGTCGCCGGTCACATGGCTTGAATTAAGTCTGCTGCCAACATCGTGTTGCTGCGACCCTAACAGATTAAGATAAAGGTAAAGCCGGATCACGTGACAGACCGGAAATAAAGGGAGATAAGCATAGTGTACAGCTGCCGTCCTTGCTGTTGTTCATCTCTTGTTCGTACCTGGTTTCAGGAAGGTAATAATTAGAATTTCGAACACAAGGGGCAGGTCTAGGACACCTGCTTGCCATGCCCCTGACGATGGCTGAGGTGCGAGACAAGAAGAAAGATTTCAGTATTCGCAGAATTCTTGGCGTCGTGCAAGGTACAAGTCCTCTCAGTCTCTTCGTCAATCTGTTTACATCTACATTTGTTTATCGGTCTTCTCATTCTCTTGTTCCTCTGCACTCATCTATTGTTATAAACAGGGACAGACACGTTTGGGAAGGAATAACAATATGTTGTCTTTGCTGAAGGCTGTGCTTACTCGACTGCTTGCGCGCAAGTGTGTGTGTGTGTTTAGTCTGTGACGATTGCATTGTGTCGACGCCATGGGAGTCACGATGGCAATGGAAGTTCATGACACAGACATGATGCCGAGAAATGGCAGTGTCACATTTTATTTCAGGTAACGATGTGGCACACTGGCACCGTGACAAGGAGCAACAGAGTGAAGGAGAGCAGCAAGGGAAGTAACTTGACAAGGGCGGTGTTGTCTCCCCCCTGCCCGCATCTCCAGCCATCCACGTCTCGCAGAAAGAGAACCGACTTCGGGCCCAGGCCACAGAACAACTGAAAAACGTTTTCCAGAAAAACCCGTACCACAGATACCAAGAACGAGAAATAATTTCACGGATGCTTAAACTAGACGCAGACAGGATTCAGGTTTTCTGTTTTATCTCCTTTTCTTTCTCATTGATTTTCTTTCTTTCGTGTGCCTGTGTATATGAAAAACGTTAGGTTTTAGCCATATGGTCAGATTCATAACAGTGATGATACAACATGGTCTAATTTATTTTCCTCTATAGGTCCTATATATATATATGCACATTGTACGTTACTTTGTGCTGTGTGCCATGTTCATCAACACTAGAGGGTCAGACAAACGTCACAGGAAACCTGTTGTATTTATGGACATTTTCATGCTGCTCTATGTCTCTCTCTCTCTACATCTATATCAATATCTCTCCGTCTTTCTCTCGCTTTGTCTGTTCCATGTCCTTTGCCAAGAATCTTCATGAAAACAAAACATTCTTGATGAGGTGATGTCGTGATCAGGCAATCAGGACTCGACAAACCCTCCACACTCTCTCTCTCGTCTTTACGTCAGGCACCGACGACTGGAGCCAAACAAGATGTGTCTGGCAATCTCTCCCAGGCTGTTGTTGACCTTCTCAATATGCGCTCTCTCAAAATATCTGTGGCAAAAAAAGATAATTGTAAAATCAGACTGTCATGGTGACTGTCGGTTTCGAAATGCACAAGGACTCTTAGACTCCTCTAGACAGTTTTCAAACACTTGGTGTGATGCTTCGATACTAAAAATTCTTTATTGTGAATAGAACGGCTCAGACAATTTTCTAATGTATGCATCCATGGTGACTCGATCAACCAATCAATCAATCACACTCACTTGGTATTGAACCTGTAATAAAGGTGAACACCGTGGTTTGAACGCCAGTCGTAGGTGCCTTCATACAGCGATGTCATGTTCTTAAAGTTTGGCGAGAAGAAAGTGTGGACCAGCTTGACCTCTCCCGGAGAGTTCAGCGCCATCTGGTAAGGAATTTCTCCAGAGTGCTGCATCCACCAGCTGTCGTTGAAAGTCTTGTAGGCGTCGTACCTGAGATGAAGGACAAGCTTCCCGATAACTTCGACTACAACACATCAAAACAGGATCGAGCTACTAAGACACAAAGATGCGCGGAGACAGAAGAGTCAGTGCCATTGTCTTTACCAGCGAAGCAGAAATCCTGCCTGAGGCTTGGCCAGGAACATGGCGTTGCAGATTCTACTTCCGTTGAACTCCACACCGAGTGTGACGTCAGACTGACGAAGGTCGTCAAGTGACCTCAACACCAGCTGATCCATGTCGAGGTAGAGGCCACCGTACTCTGAAACGGCCAGGCCGATATGTAATGCCTTAGAGATATGTAACAACTATACAACTACTGTCTAACTCGCCCATACAAGCACCATGTAACTCCACTATACAACTACTGTCTAACTCGACCATGCATCAACTGTACAACTCGACCATACCAGCACATTATACTTATTACAATCAACCATACAACTACTGTATAACGCCACCGTACAAGCACCATATAACTTCACTATACATTACAAACAACCACTGCAATAAAAGCTCTGCTACCTCATATCCTCCCTCCATCCACCTCTATCTATCACTAGGCGATGCAGGGTTCGATATTCACACTGTACGGTTGTCAAGTTCTTGTTACCTCCAGGGTCATAACTAATACCTAACGAACACGTGGGTGGCGACAGAAGCTGTGCTCATGCTGCACACCCAGCAAAGCACAAGAACTAAACCCCAGATTCTGAGTGAGCACTAGTCACTGTCACTCACTCATCATCGCCTCCAGCCTCACGACGTCCGCGCGGTGATGCACCATGTCGATCTGGTGGCCAAATATGGCGGCAGGCTGCTCACGTGCCACGTGCACCACCTGGGGCACCAGCTGCAGCAGCACCTCCCAGGCAGGCCCGAAGGGAAGACGATCCCCGTGGACGAGCAGCAGACAGGGTTTGAGGAAGCGGAGGGCACTGAGGGCACTGAGGAGGGCATGGTAGGGAAACTCCTCGCGAGACAGCGACACGTAGTGTAGTAGCCGGGGCACGGGCAGCCCGTCGCCATAGCAACGAGCTCGCACCGCTCGCTCCAGGCAGCTGTCGTTGAAGTTGACGTGGGCGGGCGGCGTGACGGCGGTCACCCTCTGCAGCGCGATGTCCGCGGACGCGTCGCGGCAGACGAGGATCGCTCTCAGTCGAGCAGCGCAGGGAACCCGCCGCAGACCCCAGTCGCACGGCAAGAAGCTGGCGCCGGGAGGAAACTCGGGAGGGAGGGGAGGACAGAAACTTTTCTGTGAGGCGCGAGCTCGGGCAGTCTCGAACAGGGACAGCATGTGGAGAACGTCTGGTGTGGTGGTCGTCATGGTTACAATGCTCGCTGGTTCTTGGCGATGGTCGGTCGGAGCTGTGGAGAAGATTTAAATGACGGGCTGAGTTGGTGGGGTGAAGGAGGAAGGCATTGTCACATGACCCCAGATGTTCTCACACTTCATTGCTTCAGTTCCTACCCGTCTGCGTGAAAGAAAAGGTGACAGTGGGAGAGAGACAGAAGAGTGTGTACTGTATGTCTGTGTGTTCGTGTGTGAGAGAGAGAGAGCGAGAGAGGCCGGATGAGTATGAATAATCCGTTCAGACAACTGTACTCCTAGACGATTGATTGGCTGTTTGTTTTTCACTCATCCCATAAAAGAACAATTGTCACGTGATCACACTTGTTTCGAAACATTACCTGGAGAGGAAGGTGAATGAAGAGGTGGCGAGGACTGCTGTGGCTGCTTTGCGACATCAATGGTTGTCTCCTCTGCTTCAACAGCACTGGTTGACCTGCTGCACTCTGTACATCCCCAAAAGTGGTTCATCGGGGAGGAAATAAAGCTATACAAGAGTAGACAACTCAGTATCATAAGGGAGGTCAAAAGAATGAAGGTCCATCTCCTGAATTGCTTGGCGTACATGGCTGATGTTCTCCAGCGAACAGTTTGGCGCTAGGAGACAGGAGACTGAAGAAAGAATCAGAGTATGTCCAGCTAACACAGACAACCTAGCGCACTTTGTCGTTAGGAAACAGGAGACTTTGAAGAAACATTCAGGATATGTCCTGATGGCGTAATAACCATTGTGTTGGAATGCTGCTTTAACAGCATTTGTTGCAGCAGGTCAGATCACTGCCAAGATGATGTTTTCTGGTATCTGTCAATCACGCTGTGATCAATAGAGTAGACTAGTTTTGATCACTGTCTTCAAAAGACAGAATGTAAATGGGTTGCATGAACAAGGCGTGTGACAAATGCGTGACACCAAGAAGACGTTGATATGACCGTTAACCGGTCTCTTTTCGCCGGGCTGCTGATGAAAGTCCTCGGGATCAAGGAGTCGTCAGATAATTGAAGGACACGGGAAGAGCACTCTTCTCCTACTGGACAGACAGATTGTCCTTAACATCTGGTCACACAGCAGAGCTTCGCTATTGACCAATCAAATATTATAAAGCGATCAACCAATCAACTTGTTTTGTTTGTTTCTTCCTTGTTACTCCTCGAGGAGCATATCACCGCAACATACCAGCTTCTTACACTGTGGTACAAGCGATCTCCGAAGTGTGGATGTTAGTTTCGCTGATATCCGATGAAATGTCCGACGTCCAACAGCTACACACGCACAAAATGTCTGACGTCCAACAGCTACACACGCACAAAATGTCTGACATCAACAGCTACACACGCGTGAAATGTCCGACAATAACAGCGACCAACGCAAACCAAGGGTGTAATGTCTTTTCCTCTCCTCAAGCGTTGACCTTGTGAACTATTTGCCGACACTGTCCCCGGCTTGGGAAGACTCCCGGTCACCATCTGTCGGTTAATGAACAGGCTGATCAATGCAGTGATGGACGATCAGGAGAGGAATCGACTAATTAGGAGGAATTGTTCTCCCCATTTATCGAGTGATTCCACTAATTGCTTTTGTCAACGTGACTGTGTGTGTGTGTTGCAATGTGCATATACCGGTGTCACTGTGTATTGATGGCATGCAAAGATGGACAGAGGGAAGGATAAGTCTGAGTTGCGATCTGAGATTTGTGTGAAGACGATTATTTGAGGCGTGCAGTGGTCACGTGAGCTCATTTTCGCCACCAATGTAGGCGATTGATTGAGGCACACACGTGCAGGATTTTCTCAACCGTCTGTTTTCTATTTGCATGTTGTATATCTACCTACAGCTATGTTTTGTCATCAATTATCTGCATTTGGCTTCGTGTTCGCCTTTCTAGTTGGAATGGAGCGGTTGACGTGGCAAAGGCCACAGCTACTCTCGCTACAACAACGAAAACTGGATGTCGTGGGTACGATCTCAGCATGGCCACTCATATGGTATTTATTTATTGAGTGTGGTCGGTGTGACATTCTGTAATATACATTTTATGCTTGCTTAAGATACCTGCTTCTCAATCTTCGTGTAAATGTAGATGTAAACGCAAAGCTCTCGGGTCCGCCCTCAGCAGTATAGTACGATGTACAGATCAACAGCTTTTCTCGTTGTACATTTTCTATTCTGAGCAGCGGTTTGCAAACCCAAAGGTGAGTTTGTTGCACGTTCGATACCCGTGTGACGCAGTATTCTCTACCAGAGTCCCGCGGCTTAGAAAGTGAGTTGACAGAGTGCTGGAGACAGTACTACAGAGACCGAGAGATGTCTGACCTCAGAGAATGTCACCTGATGTAAGGCTGGTCTTTAACACATCCCTCCCCGACAAAGTGCTACCTTTAACAGCTCACTACCCGACAACAGTCAGGTCACGGAGCTACCTGTACAGAACAAAACGCCTTGAGTATTCTTTTTCCAGGAAAGTGTCGTGTCTGCAGACAGTAAGACTGAAACATCACTCTCCATAAAACATCATTACGGGATATAAAAGAACATAAAATAACATCCCAAGTTTAGATATCCATCTGTAATCACTGAGATTAACACCTGTCTCTCTGTCTCTGTCTCTGTCTGTCTCTCTCTCTCACACACACACACACACAAGTAAAGCAAATCTGTGCACATTAAACTGTCACTGAAAATAGGAAAACAAAGATAAAAAGTATGATATTAATTTTTAAAATATAGGAAATGGAGGTTCATATAGGACAAGCGTAAAGAATTTGCAGAAAATCTAAGCGCACATTAGAAGACTTCAGTGATTTCTTAATAACATTTATCGACATAAGCTTTCCCTGTACGTTTATCACTGATATCGATACCTAATATTTTTAGCAGTCAAGTTGGTTGGCTGCTTTATTTAGTAGGAAAGTGCTTCTACCTTTTGACACGAGGGAGGAGGAAGGAAACCGGAGTACCCGGAATAAATCCCCGATGCCCAGCCCTAAGAACGGGTGTCCCATAATATGGTGTTACTCTCAGCTCTTGTTCTTGTTGTTAGGTTCCTCTTTGTGTTTTCTGTATTTGATTTTATTCTTCGCTTAGTACGTTTATTCCTTTATAGTTCGAATGATATTTGTTTGTTTTCCTGTCCCTAGCGTGTTATCCATGTTCCATTCTTGTACTTAAGCGCCAAGAGCATGCTCCTTTGGAGTGTGAGTATGCGCTTTACAAATTTTGCATTTTTTATTATTATTAACTATTGTCTCAAATTGAACTCAGTTTTTTCCTAAAATCAATAATTACTTTCTATCATGATTTATTACGAATCACAATTTATTTTTAATTGAGAAATTGTGTATTTGTAAAATGAAATTTCGAAATCTTTGAGGAAAACCAGATGCGTTTCGATAGAGAACAAAATTGTCCGCGAAACTTGACAAGCGTTTGTCGATGTGTAAAGGGAAGTAACTATCTACTTACTATGCTACGTAATAAATAGGTTGCTTCCCTTGCAACGTGGTCGGTCAAGCAAAAAAATAACTATATAAATAAATGCAGCGAACTACATCGACAAATGATGGTGATAAATATGATGATCCTTTAATTTCAACAAAGTTAATCTCAGAAATCGTTTAAATATCTCAGTTCTTTGTTTCCATGCTGCTTCTTTGCTCATTGGCAGATTTTGTGTTAGTGCGCATGTGTGTGAGGAGGCATGCGTGTTAGTGCGTGCGTGTGAGTAAGAGTGAGAGAGTGTAAAAAGTACTGAGCTGATCCTCAGCCTGTTTCTACTATGACGGTGCCGTTACGATGACGGTGACTCACTGAATCAACAGCACTCCATCTCACATCTTCCAGGACGGAAACCATCAAAAATTACAAAGAGCGGTGTTCATTCAACCAGCACTCGGTCACCAACGATTACGGCGCTACTTTCTCGTCCACCGTCTGCAGTCGCTGCCAAGCTGTCGTGCTAGTTACTGATGTTTCCCAAAGGAGTTGTGTGTGCTTGATGTGCAAGCTGTCCCGCTACGTGATGCGCCAGCTGTGCCCTCGTCTTTGGTGCGTCAGCTGCCCTCGTCTTTTGTTCACAAGACGCAATGACTGCAGCAGTCTGTACACAACCAGCCATACACACAAAAGAGGGGAACACAAAAAGACATTCTTCTTACTGTGTGTATATTAAATATCGGCTCCCACCAATCTCTTTCCACTGGCAGTTGAAGACAGGGAGGGGGAGGAGGGAATGCGTGGCGCCATTTCCTTGCCCGGACTCGGGGCCCGCCATGGGCTGCACGTGGAAAGAGACTGGAATCCAGTTCGCGACCTTTCGCACGGTCTCCGCCTGGGTGCAGCGCTTTGTCAGAAATGTAGTTATTATTCGCCCCACACGTCTGTGTACGATTTGTGTCAGAAATCTTCCACAGGCATCTGTGGTGAATATTATTTTTATCTGCACAGATTTTTACAACTTCTCTCATGTAAGATATCTTTTCCTGATAGGCGATGTTACGAAATGACTCTCTTGACAGTGTGACAAAAAGAAAATTAAACGAATGTTCAAAGCATGTCTTTAATTGCATTATTATTTACGGAACTCTGAAAAAATCACAGTGCATAAAAAATAATTTTGTTCAGTCTGTTGAATTATCAGCTACAGGATACTACAAGATCCTCAAGAATACTTAAAAGATGTTAATAACAGATTACCTGAGTGTATACTTGACTGGAATAAGTCAACTTGGTTTCTCAACTACGGATTTTCGTGGCGGTATGTAATATGGGAAACTGAAAGACCAGAGAGAGAGAAGTGTTGAAGGAAAGAAAGTGTTGATGGAAAATGTTATTGCCGAAATGGAGGGCAGAGTCCTAAAAGTTAAACAATTGGGTAAAAGCAAAACAAGAACAAACTTAACATCTGTCGGCTTCTCCCTGATATGAATGTTGAGTCAGGGGCTTGTCCAACGGTCCTCAACACTTCTACTCTCCGTGCGAGTGACGTCACACAGTACAGGATTGTCACCCAGGCCAGTGAGAAAAGAGCGAAGTCACGTGTGAGGGTGTGGGCCATGTGGTTTTGATTTGTCTCCACTGTTTCACTGACGGCCTGTGATGACAGAGGCGGCGATTTTTTTTTTCCTAGCCAAAACTGACACATTATCCAATAACAGGTTTCTTGAAAGAAGACCAACGGCTATGAGCTATTTCTGACACTTGAGCAACAGCCGACGCCTTTATTTAGAGTTCGACTGAAGAATAGGGATGCTGCGGAAATGGACCCACAAGGTGCGTAGCTTTCGCTCGAGTACCTACTAGTGGGTGGGCCCTGTTATGGAAAGCGGTATTGGCCGGCGGAAAATTCGTTTAAACACCGGAATCCATGGGCGCCTTTATGAGTCAGCGGGCGGCAACCTTTGAATCAAGACAAACGCAAACCATGCTCCCTCGAAAGAGAGACTGCAGTGCAGCTCTGCTTCTAGACGATATGTGTGATGTAAGTGGCACGTGATGTACGGAGAAACAAGCGAAGGACAGATTGCCGCCATGGCTGTGGCAGACGTGACCCCCACTTCCCATCTTTCAACACAGCAGACACAGCAGACGACCATATCTGGGCGGAAGGACAGACAAGAAGGGCGGATAACCGCTGACATTGAGACAGGAATGAGCATGTAGTTATGCCCCTTCTGTTCAGGGGAGGATTATCTCCTACTTGCTCCTCCCCCTACCCCTCACCAACCTCCTTTCATATATTCCTGTCTCTACTCCCTAGCTGCTGTCTGGCAGAGCACGTGGTTACCCTCACCCCAACCCTCACATTTTCCTCGTGGTTCACTGCAGCAGTGCTTTGCGCAGGTCACCGCGACCTACCAAGGTGCCGTCATTTGACGCAATCGCGAGCACCGCGTGCGCCTTCTGCCAACCTATGACCGCTGCGTGGGTGCCAGGCGTCATATCCGCTCTTCCTCCTCGGGTCTTGACCTTTCGTGCACTCGGAAGGGAAGGTCTAGAGTACGGACCTTCATCATCACCACTCACTTAACTAGCACCGGTCGGACCAGGAACAAGCCGGACCGCCCGAGGGGCAGGTACTTGTCGTCGGGGTACTCGATGAGTCGCAGCAACGATAAAAGTACGACACGGGGGCCGATCGTGCACATGTCAGGTCCCTCACTGGGCGCCTGTCCATTCTTTCACATTTGCCAGCCAGCCAGCCAGACCTCACCTAAGGAACTATGGCACACTGTACTACCGTAACGGTAAAGATGGTGACGAACAGTCCTAATTTGTGATTTTTAAAAAAACGAAGAATAAAAAGAACAAAATAAACACGCACTCTTAGAAAAGGTACATAAAGTAAATGTCTGGCTATATATACATTAAATATAATCCTTAACTTTATAAACTATGAGACATTCATAATACAAAAAAAGATTATTGTACCAATGATGGTCAAAGTATGGTCGTCATTTCACGCATAGACTCAAACTTACAAACTGCTAACATGAATGTGGAATAACAGAGAAAAGTGAGAAAAACTGCTTTACTAGATCAAAAAGATAAATAAATGTGTCATTCAAAACTGAATGGTATTCTATAAAATGGCCACAAGGCAACATTAAGGGTCTGGCAGCCAGTCTATTACACCACATCATCTGACTTGGCAGGCTAGTTGTACATGTTTCTAAAACTTAAAACTTTCCTAAAGAAGTAATTAGAACAAATGTCAAACGTCGCTCCTACTTTATTTACATGCCTTGCACAAGCACGTGCGAAAATTGTGCTGATGAGAACGAAAGTCTGGGGTCAATCTTATTTAAAGCAATTTTTGGTTTAAAAATTGTAAACACTGAGTTGCGCACTGAGATTCTATAGAAGTGTATCTAAAGGTTTAAGGTATAAACGTGTATAAAACAGAACTGCGTTATGCATGTGGTTCCTGGACTCCAAAAAGTAAGAAACAACAACTGGAAGAGGACACCATCAACACTAACCAGCACCTGCGGCGTCACAGAGCAACGATCCTCCTCTCACACCTACCCTGACCCATTCACCTCCTCTTCCCTTCCATCCCTTCCCCATCCCATAAAATCATGTCCCTCAACCTACTGTGGAAGCACTTTTCCTCCCTGAATTCAGTAACTGATGATTTTCGCTAACTGCACCTCTCCCCTCCGTCCCCATCAGTCCCTAAGCTTGAGGTTAGTTCAAGAGGTAGCTGCTACAGCTGGCACAGCGCTGAAGACCTGCCAAAGGTCAGAGGTGAGGGAGTGTCAGGCTGGAGGTGACCCTAGGCCACCCCACCACCACCACCACCACCAACTGTGCTCGACTGGCAAGCCGAATCTCGAGACTTCTCGAGGACTCCGATATCAAAGCGAGAGCCGTTAGCGCCACAGGGCTCAGCCAGTGTCACTCGATAGTCGGACTCTAATTGGCTGACAGATAGGCGGACAGGCGTATAATGAGGTGCAGTTGCCGCCTGTTCTAGTTACTCAGGCGTGTCCACCCGCCCAGACACGCTGACATCACCAATTTACGTTTTCTAAGCGAGAACATTGCTGACACTGACCAAACGGCTGTAGGAAGGTTCCAGAAGTGAATCAATCAAGAGACGCCAGTTTCACACTCGGTGTGTTTCCCGCAGTGACGTGCCAAAGAATATCTTTATTAGTATCTTTGTTTGCTGTAGATAGCATTCCATTTTTATTCTTTAGCACAATATATCGAAAAGTGTACATTAAGGTTACTGCGTAAGTTGTCGCTGGGGTTTGAATTGCGGTTCTTTACTTTTAGGGTTAATTTGGGTTAGGTTAGGGTTAGGTTAGGCCTAAGTTAGGAACAGAGATGAAGACTCATCACAACATGTGAAGACGTACTACAAGAAAGTGTGCATAGACTTCAGCAAACTCAGAGTTAAAAAAAAAATAAATTCCTGATGTTACCAAACGCAGTGAAGAAAGGTCAGCTGCTGTGCGGGAGTTACCATGTCGGAATGCCATTTTGTTTGTACCTCGTGTAAATATCATGCTTATCAAATATTATTTTTAGTATTTGTATGATTTTACAGCAACACACTTGTGTCAACATTTTTTTTTAGTTGATACACTCAAACCTACTGACTACAGCAAGATGCCGTGACAGGGAGCGGGCGCCACCAGGCGGACACGATGATGGCCGCCAACGAGAAGAGTTGAGACTTCAGATGGTGGAGCCTGATGCTGCCTGATTATTGTGCTTATTGCCGTTACAAATCTCCTGCTCAACGATTTTGAGCGGATGAAACAAGGTCAGTACTTGATTATTTTAATCCTCCAATATACTCCAAGGTAGGGTTTATATTATGTTCTTACTGCAATTTATTATCACATCACCCTCAGAGTTACTGATGATCGAATGGGTCTACTTGGGTTTAAGATGAATTTTTCCAACATTATAGAAAAGATCACGCCACTCCTATTGCAACACCTCATATAGACCTACTCAATTGTGAACTGCATTAATAAATACAGGCACGAAAACACGGGTGGATGCACGATGCGGTAGATAACGACAGAGACGAGAATAACTCAGACGTTCCATCTTGGAATGACGTCATGAGGTTTGTCATGCCCAACGGTTGTTGTTTTTTTCTTTGCCTGTTGGCATTCAAGCTTGAATGTTGTTTTTCGCATCAGCCTGCTTTAGAGCTCAGCACAGCCAGCAAGCCGCCCCTCAGCTGCTCCTGTCTTCTCTCGTGCGATAGACAGACCGGTGCACGCGGTCTGGCTGATAAACTACTCATTCTCTGGTCCACGTGCATCCGTCAGCCCGGCGATAAAGGTGTGTGTGGGGGTATGTGTGGCTATACCTACACCAGCTATAATCACTCTCTCCAATATCTGGCTGAGATGGATTGTACGCATGTTATTTTTATATATGTGTTATTTGTGCGTGTGAAGATGATTGTAGTTATATGTATGTGTGGCTGGAGATGGATGTTGTTATTTATGTATATGGGTGTGGAGATGCGTGTTTATATAGATACTACATTTAGATATGTGGAAATAATTATATATAGAGAGAGAATTTGTTGTTATATATATATATGCGTGTGGAGATATGTTTTGTTGTATCTGTATTTGTGTGGATATTTATGTTGCTGTATATATGTATACAAATCTGTGGAGATATACGCACTGTCATACATACATATGTGTGTGTTACCGACTGAGGATTCTCTCGGTCTTGACTACTGTCGAGCGGTGACGAAGTTTTCCAGAGAAAGCCGTTGCTTAGTCGCTGATGTATTCACGTGAACCCGACAGAAAATAAAGTTGAGGAAGGTCAAGAAATCATCGAGGTTTGATAGTCTGCACGACATGCGGGATTTTCTTGTGGACACTGCACACGTGACAGCAGTTCACGCAGAAAGTTTGATGTAACATTAAAGTGAAACTGCGATCACCAGTTGTCTTTAATTTCACGTGTTCTTTATTTTTTAAAATGTTGTGCACTCGGCTAAGCGGGTAGCCAAGGGACAAACATTTGTTGTTGTTTCAGCCGCTGTGCTATCGGTTCTTCTCCTCATAACACAACAATGGAGGGACGAGTGGGGTGGGGCAAGTCAAGACTTTCCGTTGCCTCCTAGATCATATCCCGTGCGCATGACAGACAGGTGATTACAACTTCCTGCTGCGAAGGTGATGCAATCGCTCACCACGGTTGTCGTCACAGCCCGCAGTCGTGCAAGGGCGCCATCTATCGGCCCCAAGCAAGCCTTGCTATTTGTCTCTTCACCCCATACCCCACGCCTCCAGTCCATCTCCCTCTTCCACCCCCACGTCTATAGACTGAAGGCGCCTGGGTTGGGGCTGTCATCCTGCATGCCCTGTGTCAAAGGTCGGAAGGTAGCACGTTCTGTGTCAAGAGGTTGGACACGGGTATGTGACGTGTCAACGGCAGCGAAAAGAAAAGCGTGTTTCTGTCTGTATTTGTAATAATCTGGGTTTTCTTCCACCCACCCAACCCCTCCGCGCTGAGGCGTGCACGTGCGTGATGTCTTCAAGATAATTCTTGGCGAGTAAGAGTCGTCTGCCACTAGAACGCCGATGCTCCTCACCGCTCGCTCTTCCTCCCTGCACGTGCACAATCTCCATGCACGCACTACTTCCTGGCTCTGCAGCACGTGGCGGAGTGAGGAGCCGGAGACAGGTGTAGCCAGCAGCGGGCGCTTTGAAACGAATACAACAGGCGCGTGCGTGCGTGCGTGTGTAAGGGAGATGATTAGCGGGAGGGGAGACAACCGTTCTCACCTTCCACAGGTCTGCACGTGCCGGTGCTTAAACAGTTCATAGATCACAGATGGGGAGACACTGAGAGGGTGGTGTGGGGTGGCACGTCTGCTGGCGTTGATATGGAAACACTGAGAGACTGGAGCTGTTCACGTTTGTTTTCTGTCGGTCGTGTGTGATGACCGTTGTGAGTTCATACTGAACTATTTGCTGGTGTCAAGGTCACGGTCAGGCTGCTTTATCGCACAGGTGACGTGCGCCGGTAACGGTCTTCATTGTCTGTAGCCGCGTGAAATGACCTACCACGAACATATGTTTATGTTTGTATGTAATTAAGGCTAGAATGATATAATGAAGCGGACCGGAGGTGGGGGGAGAAGGGATGGGAAGACGTGGAGAGGCGGAAGGGAGAAAATAGTTTGTCAGTTTATTCCATCTGTCTTCTGTCTGCTTCTGTTAAGGTTACCGATTTCACGTTTTGACAACACCACTAGACAATTAAGGGCAATTAGTGCTAATGAGAATGTGGTAAGGGATCTTGTTACAAGACAGGAAAGACAAAGTGTTTTGAGAGAGAGAACAGGTAGCGCCAGTGTCGCATGGCTTCTTTGTGACTGTGAACTGATCCCTTGATCTCTACATCCTACACTGTGGTCAGAAGGCTGTCGCTGAAAACTACGGCCGCCCATGCAGACCAGAAACATGTCTTCCCAGCCATTAACACGATTTCAACCGCTTGGGGCTGTACAGCGACTGGGACTGCGGGACACCCGGCACGTGGACAACACGCGCAGTGCAAGTCCCGGGTGGGGAGGCACACAAGCCTTTACCCGTTGCGAGACAACGTATCGCTGTTTGCTCCCAGAGGTCGTGTGCAGGGTTCGTCGTCATCCACCCCACACTGTGTGAAATAAGCTATTTTTAGTTCTGTCGGTGAAAGGACGTTTTGCTGTCTGGGCGGCCGTTTAAAGGGGAGATAATTATCTCACTTCTGCGTATGAAACATATACACTCTTCATAAATTAAAAAAAATACCTAGGCTGAATGTTTAATTCATGCCAGTGAGGCTGGGAAAAAAAACCCGACGTGCACATGAATACACTGCTCAAGTGAAAGCACCCCCTCATCCACTCTCCTACGTGTACACTCCCTTGGTCCAACGATGGCGCACCCAGCATCAGGAGTGCCTGTCACGCCCTTCTCCATATCGCACACAAGACTTTCACCTGTCCATTCACCTGCCCACTACTTACCATACACACTGTTTATGTGTGCAATGTGATGTCCTGGGTGTAGTATGACAACACAACGGTAAGTCACTGCCAGGACACGCCGAAGCTTCAATTGCTGGGAGCGTGGAGCGGCAGGGTGAGCAGTGTTCAGTGCGGTTTACTGAAGTTTATTTTACATTTGTGTTGTTCTTCGTTATCGCGTGCGTTAATGTTGAGCACATCGATCAGCAAGTTCAGCTGCTGACAATAACACCCACAGAACTACACAACACATACCAGAGGGACAAACACTTTCCCCTCTCACACACATACACATGCACGCACACATACACATAGACACTTGAGATACACTAAGTACATGTTTAATGATCAGGCTATGGCTGTTACAAGACTTGTACAAAGTGCCAGGGAGGTTAAGACATACACGATGTTTACAAATGCTGAATGACGGTCAGTCACACCGACACAGCAATCACCTGTCTCGTACGGCCAACATGGCGACAGGATGTTGACAGACAGGCAGTCACATGCAAGGAGATTCTCGCAGAAATTCTGACACATCTTTGGAAGTGCAAGAGGTCGGATGTCAACATCTCGCTACCTGGCATCGCGATGATTCCATGGCAAGGATCAATCGTACACCAACGACACCCATATGTAAACATCACTAAACTTAGAAATGTACTCACCAATAAACCTGTTTTTGTCAGAAACAGAGCCTACTGAGAGATTCTTCATTTCTGTCTAGCGCCGCGCGCATGTCTTTTGGAACACACACATACACCATCCACACACACACCTGTAACAAACACTGCTTACACACGTGCTTTCCAAGATGACTGACGGTGACCTGGATATTACAATTGAACTGAAGTTATATATTCAGCCAAGTGTATTTTAAAAGCAGTTTAGACTAAACACAGCTCATAACAGAATAAGAGGCTGCTTATGCATCAGAAGGATGTAGACACAAATACATCGAGTTTAAAAATAGAAACACAAGCAGTCCATTCTGTCTGGATACAATCCCGAGGTGAGATGGGTACAAATATCACTGCTACACATTGCCTCCCCTCTTGAAAATGATAATTATTATAATAATGTTATTAGGCACACATTCAGGATGAATTATCTGTCCAATGGATTATATCTGCTTAACATTTTTGCATACAACGATCTCTCATTAACGACGATTTTGTGAGACTGCTAACAAAGAAAGGCATCTTCATTGTTAAGAGGGGCAGATAACGCAGTCCGTACGACCTCCAGTCTACAGGAGTTAGTTGCCCGCATGTAGCCAGGGCTGAAACTACTGGATGTTAGTGGGACACGAACACTGCCTGTTTGACTGGCAGTACACCATCCATCAACAACCGCAGCGTAATGTAGATGACACACAACTTGACAACAATGCCAATAATAATACTAGAAAGCATTATAAATATTCCTGAAAGACAGAAAAATGCCACAACTGAGAAAAATACACTGATATAGCTAATGTTAGTTCTGATGCTGAAGGATTACAGTGTGAAGAAGCAGTCCCAGCAAAAGGCCACGCCCACAAAACAAAAACAAACAAAAAAGTTAAAAGTTAAAGAGAAGGGACGCAAATGGATGATGTCGTTGGTTGATGGCAAAATATAAAGAGAATAAATCCTTGTAAAGCCATATAATTCTAGTTTTAAAGAAAAAGGAAGTGCAGCTAACCATTACGGAAATGAAACGATGAGGAGTAAAGAAAGATGCCGTAAACTTAAATATGAGACTTCATTATTACCAAACCATAACAAAACTTTGCTAAATCAGTCTTCGAAACTCCTAATGATCTCTGTAAGCGGACTTCTATTGAGTAGTAATGGAATTTTCAAATAGAACGAGTCCACAAACGCCAGCTCTCCAAGTCTCAGTCCCCTCCCTCCATTCCCCAAACACAGCACGCGATCAGACCATCAAACCAACCTCCACACAAGCCCGTTACTGGAGTAATCAAGCCAACCCACAATGACGAGTACAAAAACATGTTGCAGTCTTACCTCCGTCTAAATGTTTATAATGCTTGCCAGCATGACACCCAGTCACAAACAAGCTTGCCAGCAATCAACACAGGCCAGGATAAAATAACAAACAAAAGCCAAGACAACATTACAACCAAACGCCAACATAAAACGAATTTCCAATTAACTGATTACCAGGCATACAAATAAAACCAGACGTAAATTCATCAAGATTTTCCAATACTTGAGTACCCAGGGTGTACATGACGACACAGACGTACACGTGCGCTGTCCACGCGCCCGGTGTTAATATCAATAGCAGTGGTCTCGACTAGTAATGTCAGTAAGACCGGACACACACAACAAAGCCACAGGTGACAAGTTCGCATCCCTATCTCTACCTCTTGTTTCCGAGTTTGCCGACTCCCCTACTGCCTGTCGCATGCACGTGCCTCAAAGGTGCTCGCTGCTTCTGCAATAGAAACAACATGTCTGCATCTAAGTGCTTCCCCCCATCGACACAAAACCACGAAAAGAGCATTGACTAGACCCGCCACTCTCGCAGTCATCGCTCCACCAATTACCAACCCGACAATGAGTCCGTCCTGCCAAACTGTTCTGGCAAAAGTGTGGCCGCGTGCTCAGCAAAACGCTCGCTTCTCGTCTTTCTCAAGTGTGCTCCTAAGACAAACCTACTGCAGTCAGTTGGGTAACTAGCAGAAGACACCAACGTGTTCCGGCAATAATGTTGATGGTTAAAGAAAACATTTTTTCCCAACCAGCCAAAACTCTAAAAGTTTCATTCTCAAACAATGACACGTTAGTGAGGCATCAGTGTCAATACAATAATACAAAAAAGGTCGCAAACTGAATTTTCTTTCTTCGAGTACTCTGTTTTCCGTAATTTACATCCAGTATCCTTCAAACTGTTAAAAAACAAACAAACAACGACCTACAATTTTAATGCGGCTTTCGCAAAGGTTATTTTAGCCAATGTTTATCGGTTGAACTAAATTTGTTTTTGAAAAAACCCAAACAATCTGGAAACATTATGCAACTACTAACATTGGCAAAGCGAGTTATTAATATTACCGTTGCAAGCAGGAAAATGCTTTTGTAAAACGTGTCTACTGTTCTACTTCTGGACACCGCTCAAAAATGTACATGAAAAGACTAAGGAAATGTACAACAGTCCACAGTCCAAAAGGACACACGCGGAATTATTGTGCAAAAAGATTTCAACAGAGCTTTCTTGAGCTCTCAATGCAGTCAACGACTTTGACCCCTTAAGAATCAAGAAAATAAATGGGGCGAGGAATTAAAACTGCTGTTTTCCTCTCCTCATTCTAGCATCAGCGGACGCAAATCACACCAGCAAACGCCATGACCTGTACATTTTAGCACGTGGTTACCTCCTCTTGTCCATCTTTTTGTTTGGAGACAGCTATTGATGAGCGTGCTCCTACCACCTGCACAATCAGCCCAACCATAAGCACTAGCACACAAACACTTCCTAACCTTATGACCCTGCGATAAAAAGCACCAAGTATTACAGCCCAGTCTTTAAAGATTATGCTCAGCTTATACAAACGAAACCAATTCCCCCAAAAGGCAGCTCAAGAGTACAATTCACAAAATGGAAGAAAAGAAAAACATCACACCATTATTATGTGCCCTTTATGTCTATCGACAGGTTGTTTAGAGGCAGTGGGCTCTCACATGGGAGTCTGAGGAAAGTACAAACTCAGAGAATCAGCAAAACTTCATCAGCCACTCGAGTGCCATTAGGTTGCAACACTGAGAACTCGCACTGTGTGGCTGACCCTGTCTTTAGATGATGTAACCGCATGCAGCCTTTGTTCTTTCTCTGCTGCCCACAAGCCGGTTAGTGACTTCTGCTCATCACGTGACCTTTGCCTCAAACACACAGATCAAGCAGAAAGAATCATAGACGTGGAACAGTCGCTTGGCAGGCTAGGCAAGTAACATGCTACAGAACCACCCAGTGACGTGACACACCCTGGGTGACGTATCTGTGAAAGGGCAAAATAGAAATGAGAGAACCGACATGTTCATATTCTGGACTTCAGCCTGCTCGTTTCACGCATTTCAAGACCACAAAATGTGCAATCACAAAACATGCAATCTCTCTCTCACACACACCTACAAACACAATGAGGAAAGCTTGCAAGCTTGCATTATCCTTTCAGGAACGCCTGGGAGCAGGAATATTTTACGGATCCCAGTCACGTGAGTGACTAACGTTCCCAGCTTCTCTAGCGCCGATCCAAGGGCAAGGCAAGTGCACAAGGAAAAGTGTCAACTATTTGTCGCCTCTTCCCCTATCTTCTCTCTCCCCTGTGAAGCCAGTGTTAGAATAGGTCCATACGACGATGGACAAGCGAAGTCTGTGATTCGGCGACAACTGCACGGTGCTATGTCTGGTCGGCGGCGAGCATCAGGCACTAGTGTGACCATGAGGCACACCGGCAGGCCAACTCACTCTTTTACACAGTTTCTGAAACATGAACCGGGAAAATGCAGATGGTTGCAGTTGCGGTGGGAGGGAGATTCCCTCTCCCCTTCACAAGCACATCCAATAGCATTCAACCCAAACCTAACCTTCCTATACAGACAGACCGCCACCTTGTGCTCGCCATGCCAACCGGATCTACAAGACAATAATAGCCACTCGACAAAACAATGTGAAAGATTGCTAACTTTGTATATTTCTACGTATTTAATTGCATATTGGCCCAGCTCGTCCCTCAATGTGTGTAAACAAGTAACCGAGACAGCCGGACAGGCGGACACAAACACGCATTTCTGTCAGAAAACCATCGTCTCCCATACAAAGCCAAACTCTGTACCCACACTGAAGGGTGGGAAACCAAGGGCCGGGAAATATTCACAAGCATGTGGAATACAGCGCCAATGTGACGTCACAGTACCCCACAATTTCAATGCACTTTCTTCACTAAGACGATCTTGTGTTACACCTTCCACGTAACATTTTTATTCTCATTCACACATGTATTCGCCACCTCGCGCCTGTGTTTGGGCAACGGGAAGCAGGTCCTGAAGGACCATTCCACTCCTTGACCTTTGCAAACCAGTTCTTCTGGCCAATGCGGCGTCGACCACCCTCCAAGGTTCATTGAAGGATGAAGTGTCGTGCCGGGTCGTGCTTACGTCCCTTGACTGTTCTAAGTAAGAGTTTCTTGTGTCCTTTGAGTGTGTCAACCGTGCTTCTTACAAAGTCGTTGGTTTCATGTTTTCTGTCCGAGATATGGAGTAGCCTCCCCAGGCACTTGTTCTCCAATGACTGGATTGTCCTCTCCATACTGGCAAGCAGGGTGTAATTTTCACATTCGCATTCATACATACCCACAAACCTTTGTCACATCTTATTGCAACAGGACAATGCTCATGTTACAGTTATATAAACTGTAGATGACAAATTATAATGCTAAAACATCCATTACCAGAAGATTCAAATAGTCTTATATAGCAATGAAATTAAGCGATACAATAATGCTCCTTTATTACACTAACATTCTAAAATACTAATAGTGCTTCTTTATCTAACATTAAGAAATAGTAGTAATATTTTCAACAGCGAATATTAATAGTCTAAAAAATTGAGTAAAAAAGGATTGATGGCAATGATTTAATCAATTTTAATAAATGTCGTAATCTACTTGTACCCTGAGCTACAATGTTTGTGGAGAACCATGTAGACATTAAGGCAATTACTTTAAGTAACTTGCAATCCTTTCTCCAAAAATCTGCACTTCTATACCATGACATTACTTGTAAGGTCTACAGCCTAAAAAATGTATCCCACCACATCTTCCTAGATGGTAGTGTTGTTGGGGAAGGGGAATGCTGCAATATAGCCACGGGCCCTGTATACGCCATAGTAAGTTATCTCCCGTAGAGCATAAAATTTTGTTTATAAAAAAACTAATAAAAATTACAATCAAATAAAACAAATCGAGATAAAAGTGTACCCAGTAAAGGCGCTAAAAAACATTATACATATTGGCACACACGCCACTCTGACTGCCCACAGCCAGGCAGACGATCATTAATTAGGCTAATTATCATTTTAAAAAGTGTGGCACAGAGGAGACTTCGCGTATGTAGAAATACTGGGGAACGATAGATGATGGAATCTCTGATCAGCGCTGTGCTGTGTTGAGTCCTTTGTGGATCCAGGTTGTTTTGCTTTGAACCGCAACGTTCAGCCTCCAGCAGGGTATAAAATTCAAGCACCAAGATGGAAGCGAAGCCAGCGAGGAAAATGTTGAAAACAGTACTATGCAGTCCCGTCAGGAAACATCCTCCACTACCTGTCGGCAATCTCTCTTAAAGCACAATCCACACTAACAACACCAGGACTCCAGCGATAAGTCTAGTGCCGCACATTCGAAACAAGCGCACGACAGCTGCGCATCCAGCCAGAAGGTGAAAGGTTCAAAGTGAGTCCTTGTTTTGCATAGTCCCGCAGAAGATCTCGCCTAGTCTCTCCCAACAGTCTGCTACTGGAATATCCCCCCCCCTCCATTCCCGGCAAGTCATGAACCACTCAAGCATCATCAGTATAAACTGCACTGCCACAGTCTCTTGACGCGGGTCCCACTGCTCTCTACGGCTGGATCTTAGGCGGCTGAGATTTGTACGGCTGCTGTACATGTGGGCGCGCCTGCTTGCCGCTGGAGGAGGTAACGGGGGGTGGAGGCTGGTACAGAGGGGAGGTGACACTAGTTTCCTCTATATCAGGGTCAGCCTCGTCCGTCGGGGGTGTTGTCTCCTTCAGACCGGTCCTCCTCTCAGGGCTCTCGCTGGTACCCCGGTGGTACTCCGGGGGCGGGGCAGGCGGTGTCTCCAGCAGTAGCGGCTTGGTGGAGTCGCTGGGTTTGTCGTCCAACTCGTCGGGGAAGATGACTGGCGCGCCTTTATTAACAAAAGTGTTTTGATCCTCCAGGTTCATCTTGCCCTTTCGCTTTTTGCGGTACAGGATGCAGGCAATGAGCAGCGCCAACACCAGAATGGACACAATCACCACCGCCGGCACAACCGTCGTGATCCAGATGTCGTCAGTGCTGGTGGTGGAGCCCTTAGCCACGGACTCTGTGGTGTTAGGCGAAGTCAAAGGCGGCGAGGTGGGCGCCATGGTCTTGTCCGGCTTCACGACCTCCGGCATAGCGACGCTGGAAGTGGGTATCATGGGCTTGTATGCTGTGGTCATGTCAGGGATAGCATCAGGACGTGCAGTGACGGGTCTCATTGTGCCCGACAGAGCAGGGAAGGCAGAATCGTGCTGACACTCGCCCAGCGGGGCCAGGAATGCACCAACTAGTCTCCAGGGCCTTAGCTTCTCTATGGCTTCTTCCGACAGCGTACCATCGTCGCGGATGATCTTACTGCCCACGCTCCTGATGTCGTCTACCGGACACCCAGTGCCAGCCAGGGTTTTGTTAGACCAGGCATAGACGACGGAGCCGGGAGCAATGCGAGTCACCGTCATAGAGCTCACGTTGTCCTCGCCATACACGCTAGCCACCCGGCGGGCCAGGTCCAGCTTGCTGTCCAGGCTTCTGACGAAGGTCGCATAGTCGGCGTCAAAGGTCATACTGATTTCATGATTAATGGCGTTCTTCTTTCCGGGCTGCCGCACGTGCACTTTAAAGGTCGTGCTGGCAATGTAGTCCTGGTCCGGCAGCATAGCGACAAGCGTCACAGAGTGACGTCCGATTTCCGCCTCCATGGGCAGAGCCCTGATGACTTGGTTCTTGCTGTCAAACTGCATCCAGTAGTCCTCGGGGATGCGCGATGATGTGTTGAGGAACATGGTCAGCTTGACGCTGCTTGTACCGCCCTTGCCACACGCCGTGAATGTCTCCTCCGGGATGCGGTACTCCAGCATTTCGCCTACGTTTACGGCCACCCGGCTGATTTCCTCATTGACGTCCGGTTTCAGACATTCCATTGCCTTCGTGGTAGTAGTTTTCTTCGTGGTTGTGGTGGTTGGTTTAGGGGTGGTGGGTTTGGGGGCCCGAGTGACGGGTCGGGTGGTGGTAGTTGTAGTGGATGGCACGCGCGTTGCCATATCTGTGGGCAGCATCTCCGTCTTGGATGCCTCCACGGTTAGCGCCGGGGTTTCCGAGGGCTGAATCGCGTCAGGTTTGACCATCTTAGGTGTAGTGACGTCTGCATGAGTGGCTGTCTTGGGCATTTCTGGCACGGCTGGGGTCGGCTCAATGGTGAACGTAGGCGACGTCATATGCACAATCTGCGGGTATTAGAAACCAGGCTTAGCGATATAGACAGGTAGTGCTCCTGTTCCTTAATGACGGTTTTGTCTCTCTTTCTCTCTCACAAGTACTTGCGCACAAAACCCCACCAGATATGTTACCACTGCCACAAATAGCTACAGCAAAGGATTGATCAATTGATACAAATAGCGATACTGTAAAACTGTATTCTATTTAGGTGATTCTCGCTAACAATTTGCAAGTTATCCGATTTAGTTAAATATTCTCTATGTTGTCAATCGTACAACAGTATTCAACAAGACAGCCCATAAATATTATTTAATATAGAAATTAAGCGTGTAGTAAGAGCTGTAGACAGTTTTACCTTGTGGGTCATGGTGTCTGTGTCTGAGGTACCCGTGTCCACCACAGTGCCGGTGGCTGTTGGCGGCGAGATGGTGATGACGGGAGTAGGGGTGGCATGCACCTGCCTCCTGCGGCGTTTGACGGCGTGCTGCTGCTGCAGGCGAGTGTTAGTCACTCGCCATCCTATGATCGGGTGCCCCACGGCCTTGGCCATCTGGCCGCTGCTAGAGTCGTCGTCCAGCTTTTGCAAGATCGCGAACTGACCCACCTCCACCTTCCCGCACCCGACGAGCCAAGAGAGGGAAACGCCGGGTGTCTGGGGATTCTTGGCGTCTCCAACGCCGGTGACGAGGGCCGAGGCGTCTTCCATGTTTCCCACGACTGATGTCACCTTCACTACGCCCTCGCCCAGCCCCATGTGCGACAGGAAGCGGTCAACCAGCGACACTTGCTTATCAGCCGCCAGCATCTCCATGTCCACGTCCACAATGATGGTGGCGACGGTCTCGGGCTCCTCCCGCTTGCAGCGAACGACGTCCAGACCGGACTTTCTGAAGGTGAGCGACTGGCTGGAGGACAGGGACGGCGAGTCTGGGTTGACGATGACGGAGAAGACGTCCATGGCCGTCGAGCCGTCTTTGCCGTGGGCGAACACCTCCAAGTACAACTGCCCTGCGTCGGGCGGGGCCGGGTAACCTCTGAGCACGCTCTGCTCGCCATCGAAATGAAGCCACTTGGGCAGAGTGTCTTTACCGGCCTCCAGCACCTACAGAACACACCCATACATGCCAATTACAAACTGATGAAACTTCAACTTACGAAACACGAGATGTAAAAAATTTAAATATACACAGGTACAAATGATCAACTTAAGTACAATGTTATTTTTGTACATTTTGTCTTTTACATGACAAGTTTCGCCTAAGTATTCTTCACACATTGTCTCTCCCCCCCCCCTCAATTCTGTTTCACGTGTATACGGACAACAATGCTAATTATAGCATACACAACAGGGCTTCTGCTAAGGCTAAATTCTTTGGGGTCCCAGGGACCCCTTCTTCAGATTTTTAAGGTGTCCCTGTTCTTTGCCCAAATTTGAATGGGACCCCATTGACGAAAATTGAAGGGTCCTCCGAAATTTAATGCGTACTGTACGCAATTTTTTGCGTAAGCAGAAGCCCTGCACAAGACACGAATGTACAAAATGAAAGCGCTGAGAAATCGACGAGTTTGCTGCTTATACTGCTGTTCTTTGAAGTGTTCGGCAGTTACAGCATAATTCCATCTTACTCGCGTGGTCTCGTGTCCCCTTTTCTCCTCATCTTTTCCTCCCACCCCCAGCCCCGTCTTCAGCTCACGCACTCCACTTTCCGCTCTGTTATCAAGGTGCGAGCGCGCGTGCGTGTTATTCGACAGATGAAGCCACCAGCGGTAATCGCGCTGGCAGTGGTTAGCGCTAGGCGTGGACCAAGTGCTGCCAGACTTGGGAAACGTCAGCGAGTGCGAAGCGGCAAAGACAGCGGCGTCCATGACAGAGTTAAAGTAGAAAAAAAAATCAGCATTTGGTCTCTCTCTCTCACAGGTCTGCATGGTATGCCACAAAAAGCCCTGCGTTCACATAAGACACTGGCACCCATGCAAACTAAGCTTCATCGTTTCTCTAAGCGCACTTGTTCTGAATAAAAGCATCCCCAGGATGTCAGTTTTACAGACGCCTTAATGGCCACCTCGCAAGCAAAGAGGTTTAAAGGTCAAAAGTCAAAGAAAATGTCAGAAAGAAGCACCGACCAAAGAACACCTCTCACATCCACAACGGCGGACGTTTGTTCAGTTTCCGCTACGATAGCCCACTCCAGCCCCCGTCTTTCTTATAAACATTTGCAAAATGGGGCACCGCAAACATTGGCATCACTGTGAAACTAACAGACGGACCATGTCTGGATCTGCTCGAAGTCGACAGATCGCCATATTGGAACTCGACAGACAATACTGTCTCAGTAATTGGGACCCCTTCAACTGTGTTTTCGTATTTTTTATAAACTGTCAAATTTATTTTCCTGTAAAGGTTTAGTTCTTTGATTTCAAAAATAAAGACCATAAGTGTCCAACCGTTCATGTTTTATGTTGGCGTTTTTGACGACGAGTGGTAAGATGATTGCCTGGTTGCTTCCGCAAGCTGTATTTAAGCGCGCAAGAGTCCAGTAGCTGTCCCCTTCTGCCCAGCCGAGCAGTGTAGCCGAGTTCTCTCAAATCATGTCGATTATTACTTCGACTCCAAAATTCAATCCGCCAAGATTTAACAATTCATTACTAGACCCTTAGTTGCCAACCAGGTTTGACCCCTAACCCGTGTCGGCCGTCTGATGTAAGGTTACGCCTCTTTTCAATTCGATGAACCCTTTGCAAGATCTGCAGTCGTTGAACCCATACCTTGTCCAGCACACACACACACACAGAGGAAATGAAGCGTGGTTGACGGGACGACGATTGTAAATAATTTGCACTATCTATTCCACATATATATTTCAGCTTCGCTAATCAACGCTAAATAACCAGCTAAATTGACCAAGGAGGCACTGTTTTATGTGTGTTAGAGAGAAATGAACGAGTGAGTGTCAGCAATTAAAGTCAGTCATGCCATGCTTTGTATGGCCAACTGCTGTTTACTGCGTACTGCGCAGCACGTAGTCAAGCAGATTCTCAACGTCAAGGGCTGGTTGGCTCAAAAGGGAAGTTCTTTCCTCCCCAACCTCGTAGCCACTGCAAATGCCTATCGAGGGAAAAATGCCTGCGCCGCCATACTTAACATCAACCTACCGCCACAGCCTGCCTCAGCATGCAGTCAGCTCCCGGGAAGACAAGGCTCATGTTAGCACAACAGAATTTTCTACAACTCACAGACCAGTTTTCTTGATCGCCCGACCCTCCGGGGCAAATCAGCTTTAATATTAATAGCACAACCATAAGAATTACTACTACTTGAAAGTATTTTTATACCTTCCTTTCTACAAATACCTAGCCACCCACCTATAGTCGTGACCCATGACGCATGACCCCGTCGGTACACAAAGCATCCAGTCAAGAGCAGCGGCGACGTTGCCCTGGAGAGCTTGTACGTCACCTATGCCACGTAGAACGCTCGCAAAACGAGCCAGCGACCTTACGTGGGTCAGACTGGTTCCACACTGCCTGACTGCAAGATCCCCTCGCCACACCTCGAAATAGCGTGGTTTTTACAGCGGCAGCTTCTTCATCCTTCATGCCTATTCCTTGCCATGACTTCCTCCCGCCCCCTTTTCCCCCTTATTCCCGCACCAGTATTCTCCTCTCCCCCTCCCAACACACACACAGCTCCCAATGACCTAGGTTTTAAATTAGACCCAGGTCAAGACGGCAGCGTAGTGAATATACCTGTAGTCAGGCTGCCTTAATGTGTTTTACAGGCACACCTTTTGCAACGCGTGTACAGGTGTAAACGGCGGCGCCAGCTTCTGACTCATCACCAGTGATGGCGGCTGCCATTTTTCACGATCCCCTCGCATGCCGACCGCACTAAAGTTTCACTAAAGTTACCTGGGTGTTTGATCACCTGGCCCTGCAAACGTCCAGCTACCTCAGCAATTATTTTCTTCTACCCTGTAGTACACCAAGAAAGACACTAAACACGGTCTACAATTTATTACTGCACTGCATATCCGCGCTCTACAGTGTTGCTTTCTTTCAGCATTCAACAAAGGAGGGAATGGGTGATAAAAACTGCTAATCAGGCAAACCTCTCAAGTTTTCAGCATTGAATTTGATGAATCAAGGTAAAGAGAATCATCAGTTATATATACTACCACCACCCACCGACTCACTCCCTCAAAAAAAAAAAATCTCTCTCTCACACAGGTGTATGCAGCACGTCAAAGATGTCAAAAGCAGACATACATGTTAAAGTATTCATTTCACCGCTTAACTTCCTTACTCATCTATTTTGCCGGTTTGTAGAAGTGGAGATTCTGTTCTCTTCAACAGCAGGGACGGAAGAGGAACAATTCAACACGCGACTCGAAAGATCCAACATTAGGATCAACCGGGAGTGATGAACTTGCTACAAGTTTCCCTGAGCTGCGGGGGGTTGAAAGAGAAAATACCCGCTCTTACCTCCTATAAACAACATATTGATTGTCCTGAAGGCCCGCACAGCTAGCCCCACCCGTATCTATTACTGTTTAATTATACCCACACCCTGGCCAGGCACTTCCGCAGGGTGTCTGGGGGTGGTGCCATGCTGCGGCGTGTGTAGCAAGACTGCAGCTTCAAGCTCACATGCTGCAGCCGGATGCCTCTGTAGTTCAGCGCAGTGTCTGCTGCAGCGGACTTCCCCCCTTCCTTAACTGCAGCCATATTGAGCAGTTAAACGATATATTGTGTACTTGATCTATGGTCGTCTACATGTTCCATATTCCAGTCAAAAATGCGCCCTCAAGCGCTGCCGAATTATTTTCTTTCACACCCTAAAAGAATGGATTAGAAACACACGGCTTATTTTCATGCCGGAAACCATGTGGTTGGTATTGTTGCTTAATGACCTTACTGACCTGTCTGTCACAGATGAAATGCTTGGACACATGATCTATTAAAGAAGACTGGACTATCACATGTCACACTATCATCTTTGTTAGTAATAAAAAGTTATAAACCAGCCCTCATCATCAGAAGAGCATGAATATAGGCGCTGCGGCACTACAAGACACGCCAGCCTGCAGATGTCTGCATCTCGTTCTTCCTCGTTTACAGCGATGCTTTGAGATGCTGTCTCCTGTGCCTGCGGTGAAGAGGAGTTAACATTTACACGTGGGTTTAGTTACATTTGTTGAGCGCAGTACTCGGGGTGCACAGACACCATATCCCGTCGCCAAGACGCTGAGTTGCTGGCGCTGTACACAGGCATCGAACCTTCACACAGGCGTCAACCGTGTGTCAACACCCTTAATGAGTGTCTTGCCTTTTCTTGGCTACTCTTCCCCCCACCAGGGTAGAAGATGCAAAATCTCACTTCTTTTTTATTATGTGATTATATCCCTTCCTTTCCCTTTTCTATTGTGTCACGTGTGAAACACCGATGGATTAGTAACTATTTCAACAATTCAGGTATTTTTCAGTTTGAATCGTTTGAGCTACCACGAGATTGGTAATTAGTCTAACACAGACCTGGGCAAACGCCGGCCCGCGGGCCGGATCCGGCCCGCCTCCTGTCTCTGACCGGCCCGCCCGCTGGCCTGCCCGCCAGTATATATACTATATATACACTATTGGGTAACACTGAGTTAACTATATTAGTCCGGCCCTCTAGAACCATCCCAGTTTCTCATGCGGCCCCTTGGGAAAGTTAATTGCCCACCTCTGGTCTAACACTTCAGATATTTGCAAAAGTTGTCGGTCAAAGATTGCTCTATAGTCAGCCACTTTAAGTGGATTGTACATACCCGCCATTCAAACTGGGGATACAGTAGTGCATGGCTGTTAGTCTAACTGGAGCAATAACGAGGATACCAACCATTTAAGCTGATGAGATAGGGTTGTATGTCAGCCACTCTAACCGATAATGCCATTGTAAATGCTTTTCATTTTAAGCGAAAAGACAGTCATATCCAACCATTCTGACAGGAGGAACGCAGACCGGCACTAGAGAGGTTCGTGAGCGAAGCGTCTGTAAGGAGTGCCCTGCTATATTTTGAATTCTGCTTCCAGAAGCATCTAGAACGAGGAGTGGCTCGTCTTCCGCCTGTCAGTCGATGAAAGAAGATGATTATGAATAATATCTGTTTGTTGCGGGAATGAATGGAAGGCCCTTTCAAATGACATCTATAACGCATATTGCAGCTTTCAAAACAAGGGGGTACTTGTGGCACTCCCCAGTCTTCTTCACACAAGGATGGGTTGTTTTCGACCTAGCATACTTTGAAAACAGTGTTCTCTAGGTCGGTTGGTCTGTTTATTTGACAGGAAGATGCGATTCCGCACTGATGAGAAGGGCTGACGAAGCGGGGTATGAAACCCCAGATGACCATTCCATTGTCTATGCCTCACAGCCACAGAGAAGCAAAGTCATGAGATGAAATATGAACTACGGAACTAAAATTCTCGCTGTAATGGCGGGCAAGGAATCAAGCTCCCAGAAGTTCGCTCTCTCCCTTTCTTCGCTTTTATTCAACGAAGATCAAAAGAGCAAAGAATGTACATATCCGTAGATCACCATGCACTGCTATTTTGGAGGACCGTCCTCACAAACAAACCTTTCACTGATCGACATCAGGATAGCGCATCCTTTGTACCCGCCATCAACATTAGCATCCTCCAGAATATACATAACTGAACGCTTCTCATCTGTCGCACTATGTAGGTGACATCAATTACATATCACATCAATGGTGACGGCTCAGAAATAATGTGCTGCTAATGTCTCGTCGTGCCAGTCCCATGGAAGGGCCGATCACTGCCATTGCAATGAACGTCTTTTGGACAACAAAAGGTCAGTGTCATGCACCCACAGCTTTTGACTGGAGAGGAGTGGCACTATTATTTGAAGCTCGGGTGAGGTTTTACTCTCTATACACCTTGTGTTGACAAGAAAGTTTCTCACCCGGTCAGGTGCGAATGAGGCGCTTTATGACAAGACGAGGACGCACATTCAGGAGAGCAAAGTCCTTGCAAGCGCGAGGGGAGGCCGGCATTGAGAGACAGACAGTGCCGTGTGAGCCATGACAGCTAATTAACTGATGTCAATCGCAGCTAAAGAATTGCAACAAGCGACAGCTACAGCCCCGTCCATAAACATTGATGCCCTAGTGCTATTCGGTTCTGCTTCCTCTGCCAAGCGTGAACGTGTAGTACTCACACGCTACATTATAACTATCCAAGAGGAAGGAAGAGGAGAATTGTAGGGGGTTAAAAATCCTACCAACCAGTCACTGGGCAATCAACCTGAAAATGAACCAAGTCACCTAGTGCTGAAGTTAAGCTCGCTTTTTACGGACAAATAACACAGGTCAGTACTGTTGACATTGCCTTTTTAAAGTGCAGACTGGTAGAGATAGTATACTTGAATGTGAGATTGTGTTGTTCTGATGCATCTATGCAATGACGCCTATAAATGTGCATGTGCGCAGGCGCATTCATTTTACATCCATTTGCTTTTCCTTGCTACTCTGCCTCGTTCTCCCCCTCCCTGACCTCCCACCACTTGCACACAAATCCATATTTACAGGGAGATAACCGTTGCGTTATTTGCAGACGCAGGTGATCCACTTCCTCGCTGAAATTGAGTTCCCGTGTTTTGCGCCGCTTGGTGTCCATTTATCTCCCCTCTTGAGAAATAACACACATTCTCTTGTGACGAGTGGCATCGGAAAGTAGGGCGACATTTCTGATGCCCTCTGCAGGCATTGCTCGGCTCACAACTCTTGTCTCTGTGCCAGCATTGTGCGCCTTATCGGGGAGGACAATTGGTCGACATACAGGCCGGAGAGAGCGCAGTCTGGTCTGATTATCTTTTTCCATGGAATCGCACGGACTCATTTTACTGCCGCCGACGTCCCAGTGCGGCTATTTTCTCTCGATGAAGCCTCAAGTCCATCATTTAGATGTCGGCCTATTAAAATAGTTTACACTGAACATAACGGAACTCTCACAATCTGCATCCTGTCTGGGGAGGGAGGGGATCCCAGGCAACGCTAAGACTGTGTTCGTTTTGAGACAGATTTTGGGGGATAGTCTGGGCCTAAAGAAGGAAAGTCAAGCACGTGATGGTACAAAGAACGAGTGCGCGGAATCATGGGGGAGGGGGGATAGAACTGGAAAGTAAACGTTTCTAGTGTGAACATCGTCTACTGCACCAAGGTGCGATTTAAGGAAAATGTAATAACATTTTATTCCATGTGAACAATTCTCTAACCCCTTCCACACCATCAACTCCCTCCCCCCGAGTTACAGAGAACATAAACATAGCGCTTTTATCCTCCAAACCAGGCTGCTGGAGAGTGATGTCCCTTCGCCTAACCGGCATAAAGGGAACTAGCTCTCAGGAGTTCTTTGAATTTAGTTATTTTTCTAAAATGGTTTTGATTTTGGAGTCCATTGTTTGACCTGTAGCGATCCTCGTGATGTGCTGGACTGTGTTTCTCGACTGTGACATTTTGTTTAAGGTCCATGGCGTCAGTTGATCCGGTGACCAACAGTCATTTCTTCCACGACGCCATTTTCATTAGTCCAGTTTCTTGTTAGTGCACGTCGACAGCGAGATGAAACTACGAAATGTGGCTAAACTTCTTGATGAATCGAGGTAGTAAAACTTTCTAGAGCTTGTGTGACCTATGGAGGTTTATCCTAAGCAATCTCCCTGTCATCATCATCATTACTATTATCATTTGTAAAGCGATATGAGCTTCTTCATAGAGCTGGGATATGATGCTATTTAAAAACTTTTATTATTATTAAAGTTCTTTACATACAAGCGCATTAGTACACACCTTTTCAGTAAAGTCATCAAAGCCACCTTTTATACCAACAAGCACATGCACAAACACAAACTGAAGCTGTCCCTACATCAGTTTTATAAACAAACAAGTCCATACACACATATACATATAACTTGTGAAAGTGATTGCAACTGCTGTAGGCAAATCGAAGGGCGTTTACTTTAAGGACCTTCGAACAATGAGCTGAAGTTTTCAATAATTAATCTTTTCGCAATTTTGTACTTGAGGCCTTAAACAGTGTTATCAAAGGAGTCTTGGGGGCTCCTACCGCCAACTAGACAGGAGTACGCACCTTGCGTCACAATGTAACACTACCCTAACGCAGGCAAGCAGGACCAGCCATGAAACCACCCATTCTCCCGCGTCCGCAACATCAACCCTTGCCTAATCCCCAGCAGATGTGGACAAAGAGTGAGACGCGCCTCCTTGCCTGCAGTCCCTGCGTGAAAGAGGGCGCCAGATGGCGGCAGAATGAGAGAGAAGAAAAAGAAAGAGAAGGGACAAAAAGAGCAAAAGGGAGGACATTAATCCCAAGCTGACATGTCACTGAAGGTCACATTTCGTGGGTCTTCTAACAAAACAGAGAGAGGAGCGACAGCCATCTCCAACAGTTTTTATCTCTCCTATATCCTATATCTCGTCATTATTTAGAATTATTCCAACGTTCTGTGCTGATCGATCCCATGAATTTACAATGACGTGTCATTTCATGAATTTACTTTACCAAGAGGAGATGTTTCTTCACTACATCTTGGTCTGATCGATCTTATTCCCCCATTATATGGAGTTAATCCACCATCACGCGGTATAAGTCTCTCATATCCTTGTCTGATCGATAAGATACATGTAGAAATTCGATGCCAGTCTCACAAGGTTGCAGAAGCAATGTATATTAATCAGTGACCATGGCAAAACCTTTGCATACCGAGTAGCTTTCACGCAACACAAATGCTTTTTGACAAATGATCTGCACCTTACACTAAGAAAAATAATCAGGATTGAAACTGAAACTGTGGACTATTCATTAAAAGACTTAGACCAAGCTATACTCTTTGAAAACATTGTTACTCTCTGATCTGAAAAAACACAAAATACTTATCAAAAGCTGACAGTTACGATTCTCATAGTATCCTGGTTGCCAGCTGATCAATCAACAACGTGTTGCTCTGATTTCGACAAAGATGAGGGGGAGAGAAAGACATTTATGGCACACAGCAATGATTGATGTACGACACTATTTTTATTATTTTATGTTTAATTTTAAGCTGCGAGACACACTCGTGACAGTCGGAGAGCAAGGAATAATGAAATAAGTTTGGTTGATTTCACTGAAGATTCGAAAGACGCAGAGGGTTAAAACAGGTCTCTGAGCTAGTAAGGCTTCACAAACTCTGTTTACAACAAAACCTCAATCCTCACCCCCTCACGCCATCCTGTCTGAGATCTCTGCCCATCGCTAGCATCGATACACCTCCCTTCAAACATCGGTTTCTGTAACCCTCCCACAACCGCTGACGAACCTGTCACGCATTCTTTCTCTCTCTCTGTAGGGGGTACAGGGGATTAGTCATTGGCGCCACAGCTCTGTGACAGCAAATCTTTCATTGGCAAAACCCACTAATATACCATCCACATGCTAGCAGGAACCGGCTTTAAAGGGGCGGTTCACCTAGATATGAGCAAACCCACAAAGCATTGGTACTGACGTAAAAGTGCACTCTTCGCACTCTCACCTCCAGCGTATGAAGACTAGAGACTGAAGGAAGACAATCAAGCAAGAAGTTTATCTTCACTGCAAGCTCAACGTGAAAAAAAAGGTAAAATACTTTTACACGTGCGCAAAGGCTTAGACAACGCCTAGATAAAGCAAAAATATCAGGACTTACCACATATTTATCCACAGATCCCTTGAAAGCATCGCTGGGAATGTGGTACTGGAAGAGGCGGCCGACGGTTGCTGTGGTGTCAGCTATTCCCCACATGAGGGCCACCGGTTGGTGCCCGGAGCTGCCTGCTAGTACCTCCCCTCTGTCTGGATCTACCTGCATCACCTTCATCCCACAGGTACATCCATAGACCAGGAGCAACACTGACCATGTCCCCATCACAACACGATACGACGCCATTGCAGGTTCGACGACTACACCCAGCACTGCCGGGCCAGCACCAAACGCCGGGACGATACAACGCAGGCGAGGTAACTCTTCGGGCAGCAAGCTTAGCTACACCCCCAAACGAAAAAAAAAAACTTTCCTCGACTAGCAGACGGGTTGTCGGCTGGAGCGCAATGCCACAAGCCTCGACAGCAAGCGTAGATCACAATTGCCTCATTTCTGGAATGCCTGCTCGAGCCGTGCCCCTGCTGCCGGCAGCCGGTATGCACACACGCGCGCGTGCAGAATCCACAGTCCAGCGGCGCTTACAGGAAAAAAATCTGCTGAGTCGGTCCTGCTGGCACTACAGGCCCTGCAACACATGGGAGAGAGATATATACACTCACGTGTACTATTCAACACCTCAATAGATGCTCTGCTGATGATGATGATTCACAAATATACATGAATGCAAGAGTGTGGAAGTGTAGGTGCGAGATAGTACGTGCGTGAGCCAATGTATTGTACTTTTATCTTCAATATTTTCTCTTCAGCGGCTATTCTACACTTCTCCTTACTTTCACAGAACCGCTTTAGTTCTTCTCTTTCTCTCTCTCCTCACACACACACGTTTGTGACGTCACACCTGCCCCTATGAAAAAGAATAATGAAAGTAAAAAGAGTCTACGACAGAGTCTGCGGACCACATCAGGTGCGGATCTCATGGTTATTTTAACCAGACTCAACATAATTTCATTTTTAACATCGTGACTCTGGCAAAACCGCCATATTCTGGCCCGCGAGACTTTATATCATGTCCAGTGCAGCCCTCGGGCGAGAAAAGGTTGGGTACCATTGGTGTAGGGCATTTCTTAACATTGGCACTGGATACTGGATTAGCACTGGATACACTGACTCAACATTGCAGGCCCACCCTCCAACCACTCCCGCCATAACGACTACCGCACCCATTCAGTCATGGAGCTGCACTGGGTAACACTGTTCTCCACGCCAGTAACCGCAACTCCAACACTTTAAGACTATCAGCCCATACTGCTTAGTGCTGGGTGGAGGCAATCCTGATCACATTTTATTTATTAAATGTTATTCCCAGGACTCTCAAAAGCCAAATACTTCTAATTATGTATGACTTGTGTTGAGCTAAATTTAACAACACAACGGGCCAGTCGGCAAGTTCGGTAAGGCGGTACGGCGGTTACCCTGAAAGAGTAAAAGAGACGGTTGCTCCTCAGGAGTTTTAATGAGGGTAATGGAGGTTCCAGTAAGCTATCAACTTATCCATATAGTGTCATGGATACCTCACAAGTAGATTACTAATCAGCAGCTCGGTTATGTAGCAGAAGCAGTTTAGAATTAGCAATGGTATTTCTGCAACATTATACAACAGTTCACAACATCGCTCTGGAAAATCTTTCATATAGCGGTACGCTCTCTACATCAATAGGTTACACACCTTGAGCAATACCGTCACCTGCAGGTGGCAATTTGTAAGCTTGAGAAATGCAATCAACGGTGCTGTGGCCCGCACCCGAGAAAACTAGATGAAAGAGCAGTAGCAATGCCAGTCCGCTTGCCGTAAGGGAAAATATGTACACGGACAGTAATGGAGCGCGAGACTATTCGGAACCGCACCAGCAGATGCTCACACACACACAGACTCCATCTTTACGCCAAACAAGCAGGTTTGGCCGCGAGCCAGTCCTGCATGCGAATGAGCGAGAAGCATCGAGAGAAGTCGAGAGAGAGCAGATAACGACATGTCGCAATCAGTCCCCTCCTCCGCCCCCTCGACCTTGAGACTCGACAGGACGACTGATCCTACATGTGGGCCTTGCTCCAGCCAGGCTGGCACCACAGTTGACAAATGCGGGGGTCCTCGGAGGCCTTTCGACTTCATTCTCTGCAGCGCAAGTTGCGGCTGATCGATGGGCCAGAATCTCGCGAGATCACGCGCTACGACGTCACGCGGGTGCAGAAGGAGTCTGCGGGGCGGTAGGAACACGGCAAGATGGGGCAAAAAGCACCATCAAGGGCCATAACTGTCCGGACAGGCGTATTTTCGCGGTGCATTATCTCTGACCGCCAGCTAGGCGAGCTAAGCGAGACGTAAATATTTTCGCAACTAACCTCGAAATAGCTCGGCCGCAACGCGCATGCGTGCTCTAGCCCGCCCTCTAGTAGGCGCGCGGTACTGGAAGGCGCGTGATGGGGAACTACCTCCTGCGCCGGCAGTAAAATCGCCCTTCAAACCTTCATGCTGTGCATCACAACAATTCCCCCACCCTCCTCCCACACTTTCAGGATTAGCTGCTAGTCACTGGCAATGAGCAAGGTCATGGCACCACAAAAGAGAGGCATATGCAGACTGATGCGGGTGGCGCGCGCACACATTAAAAGTCGACATTGAGTGCCTCCCCCCGCCCCACCACCAAAAACAAAAACAACAAAAAAAAAACAACCCCGTTCACTGTTGCCACGATTTTCGCCCCAGACGACGTTGATTAAACGAACCTCTAATGTATCTTGAAGCATTCTGACAAGGGTTCAATGTACAATGTGATAAAACTGTTGGCTAGTTAATGAAAAATTATGCCATAACCTAAAAGTGAAATTGTGTCATTCGTGGTGGGACGAGATGGTCAAGGGAGTGGGAAGAAACGGGAGGAACCGGAAAAAAAATCCAGACGGCCAGCGCCGTAAACAAGTGTAACCCACAGAGAAAAGTGTGCCCCGAGATGTGAACCAGGGCTTTCGATTTTCACTGCAGCGATGACTACACTAATTGGCGGTCTCTTTGCAGCCTTCCTATTATTACAGGGCTGTCAAGCTGGGTATGTGGACAGAACCTCTAGATTGATGCAGCAGGTAGAAGAAGAAGGAACTGCCCTATTTCATAGGCTAGGCTTGATAGTTCTTTTTCTTTTTCCTTGGTTTTGGCTCTCTCTCTCTCTGTGCGTTACTGAGTTAATAAATAAGAGGATCCAGAGTTGTACATTTTGAAATAATATCACTGCAAAATCCTGAGCAATAATTTTACAATTTACAATCCCTTTAATAAGGCAAGAGTACCTTATTTTTGTAGACTGTGGTTTTAGGTGACTTACACTATAACCCACTGTAAATCAGCTGAAAGAAAGCCAAGTTCTCTAACCCTGCGCCATGCTGCGCGCGAAGAATGAGGGAGTGCAGCATGATCATCAACCATGGTGTCACTGGGTGTCTCCACCACACCAGCTGCAGCAGCAGCACAGACTCTCTCCCTCCCTCGGCAAACCGTCGTCCCTTTCTTTGTGCGATGTTTGTGATCGTGGGTAGATAATGCTTTCAGTAAGTGATAGCCGGATTGATACAGCTACCGTCTCTCTGTGGAGTAGTACCCGCCTCAGAAGCTTGACACTGTTCTAAAGACCTCGTCAGCGTGTCACAAACAATAGGTCTGCAGTTTATTTTGTTGGAAATCATTTTGTTATTATAACCCTATAACTTCCTTTATTGCGAAACTTCGGTGAAAGGTCACGACCAAAGCAGCGCAAGCCACGATAGGAGTTGCTAAGTGATGGAAACGGTGAAGTAGGCGATAACTGAGGCAACTTCCACTGATATGTTGCCACAGAGAATACAGAAGAGTTGAGTGTGGGTGTGTGCATGACAGCCGCTAGCTTGAAAAAGCAGACATGCAGACGTGACTCATGTGCACACTAATAACAGCTATTTCCTCCGAGTCAAATAAACATACACGAGATGTGGAACGGCCTGAAAGACAGAAATGATGAAAGAAAGGTTGCAATGAAAGGCCGAACGCCAGTGTTGGTTGGGGGCTGGAAAAGTAGAAGGCTGTGGCGACAATGACGACAGAGACCATGTGGCCTGACCTGCTCCTCTGTTGTCCCCAGATACTGACAGTCTCGTAATACTGCGGTCTGGAAGCTGTCCATGCGCACAACACGTGCTCCGTTACAAAAAAAAAAAAAGGAAGAAATAATAATACTGATACGAAAAACGTTTTTAAAGAATTGTTGCAAGAATAATTAAAGAACAAGCTATATATATCTCTCAGGCAACCATCCAATTCGCATACCGACGCTCCAGCATCGCCTCAAGATAAGTTAACCCCTGCCAACATTTGACCCCTACATTGTGACCTGCCACGCTGCGTGCATGTAAATCTCAAACACGTGCAAGGGACGGATAACGCCAGGAATGATGTAACATGGCGTTCACTATATCATTTTGTTTTATTACCAACTGCTATTTTAAGACTGTCCCACGAAGTCTTTCTGCCAGTGATTCTATTCCTCTTCTTCCCCTCCTCCCCTGCATTTGTGTTACACATCTATTATTGCTCTCGTTGTATTACAAAACAGTGTCATGTGCTTCATGCAACATAAGCATTGTAAATTTAAAAAAAACTAATTGCTCATGTTTTTACATAGTTTAAGGAGTACAAAGAATGTAGGAATAACAGGCGAGTCGTAAGTGCAGGAGTGTAGAGAACCAGTGTGCAGTGAGTGCAGTGAGTGCAGTTCACCAACACCACGATGCTTGACGGTCAAGGTGCAACATCTTGTTGTGGCCCCAGCAGCGACCACTCCAACATGAAATAACAGCCAGACAAAGGGAGCTCAAAGTCAAGCCCAGTTGGGTTGTCCGCTCATTCCAGTACAATATAACCTGACATGTCTGCCACCCTGTTCAATACAATTCTACTTAATTTGTCTGTCGCCGTAATAAAAACCGTGTAAGACGAGTTTTAAAACGTTCTCGCACATGCACGGTCGCACGCAACATACAGAGCTTTACACTGTTTACCAGCACTATCTCCACCCCACCCGCCCCCACCACAATCGCCACCATCCTCAATGCCATCTCTTGAGATTACACAGGAGTTAAACAACATCCCCAATGGTGGCAGATGACTAATAAATTTCAACTCTATACAATCCAGTGTCATAATTTGTGACAGCTGCGATAAACAAGATGTGAAGAGCTCAGCATCCAAACTGGAGGATTTTGAAAGCTCGTGCGAATCTTCCGACAGGAAGCATCGATCGCCAGTGTCTAGTCTCAGCTCGTTAGGTCCTTCCCCCCAGCTCTGGCCTATTTTCGCAGCTCGTGTACACAAAGGTCACGTGGTGTCGCAGATCGTGGCCCAGCGCCACGGTGACCGAGTGACGAGATTTCAATCGCCAACGGCCAAGCTCTAGATGCCTAGCAACTCACAGGTGTGGATGGAGTGAATAATACTCCAATATCCAGTCTGGAGGAGGCCATAGACTGAGTAGGTCTTAGCTCGCAAGCACTGTAAGCCGATCGTAGTTTTTTTCCTGTGCCCTTCACAGACAAGTAGAGGAAAGGTTCCTCTACACATTGTGCAACCTTTTCCTTCCCCGAATCAAGTTCGTTGTTGGAATGTTTTGGTACTTACAAAATTGGGATAGACGATGATCGCTGATCTTTCTGACACAGGTTTAACTGGGAAGAAACGTTTAGTCACGAGACGGCTTTAGAAGGACTGAATTGTTTATGACTAGCAACTGCAAGGACATACCCTTAGGGGATGCATTTCTTGTAATAATGACGGTTTGAGGTTCGCGGGGATGGATGGAATATGGTGGCAGACCTAGCTTTAGCATCAATGGATATAAACAAGTATAGAATGGTTTTTTTCTCCTTACCCACCTTCTTCAAAAAGTGTTGCCTAGACACTCATTAGGTCGACGCCATCGCCAGCCAACCTATCTCCTAGTGCTCTCCGAAACACAGCATTATTTCAGATGGGTGAATAGAGGAGATCCCCCAAAATACTTTAAAAGCTCTGACTGTAAGGTAACTATAAACCACACTTCGTGTCTCAAGAATGACTAGACAGCACGCGCCGTGGAGTTCTCACGAGAAACAAGGATCTCAAGAAAGCCAGCGGCAATAATGCAGCCATGAGAGGTCTACATCCCTGTGAAACAGGAACTCCGTGACTTTAAAATAAAATTTAAAAAAACAAACTTGAAAGCTTGGCCGAAGTCTTCTGGTCACTTTTTATTTTCCTTTTTTAAATCCTAAGCCTTGGATATTTTTTGTTAGCCTTCTCCTCCACTCCTCCCCATTGGAGGCATCGATCCACACAAGCACAGCTCGTCCCTCTGTCAGGTCAATAGTCTGGAATTTCGTGTGCCGCGTCTCGCACGGCGATGGAGCGAGATCATTCCGCTGTCAGGACGAGTGACTGGTATTCACGGTCACCACTACAAATACAGCAGAAAAATGGCATTAACCTGAAGAAATCCCCCGCCTCCTGAACGCCAGCATGATGCCAGACATCCCTCGATTTGCCTTCACTTTGTTCGACTGTTGTCTTACAACTGAGGACTGATGGCCACTCGCTCACCTCGCGTGCGCGATCATTCCCAGAGACAGCACGGTGATAGCATGAATAAAGTGAAAATGTGACAAAACTGGCAAAACGTTTAAGTAGCTCGATCTGGATTATCTATAAGATATAATTTTATAATCCACAAGATTATTAATTATTTGGGATGCAATTTGATAATCCCAAACTTACCATCAGATTGTTTTGATTTTGTCTCAGTGGTTAATGTTCAGTATTTCGTGAAAACTGGGAGTCATCGATCAAAATATGAACACACACACACAAAAGCTATAGGGAGAGAACGAAGACATTTTGGTGTGCTCTGAAATATAAATAACACGAGGGAGAGACGATGCTAGGGGAGAAAGAAATCGAAAAGTTAGATTGTCGAGCCGGAAGTGTAGCCATTACTGGCAAGTCATAAATGAATTTTGGGAAGAGAAGTAGTGCCGACGAGACGCACAAACACGTGTAAGAGAACTGCACCCACCTTGAACCCCAACTACACTGGTCTGCGCCCACACACCACACAGCTGGAAATTCCAGTATGTCGCTAATGTCGGGTGGGACCGACCACGGAAACAACATTTACATGGCAGCAGTGTTGATGTCGCTCACGCCAAACTCCAGATGACAATGCGAGGACTCTGACATCGTGCAGTGTTGCTGTGCTGTCCATCGACTGACTGACTGACCCCCAGCGGGAGAGCACTGCGGTCTGAGTACAGGGTACAAAGACGTGGACGATCACCGGTCCGTGGCAACAAGTTGCTGAGGCAAGCATGGAGGCTGACTTCAGGCTGGGCACGAAAGCCTCTGCCTCGATCAATATCACGTGATGACGTCACCCAAATAACCGACTGATTAGGTGAATGATCCGCCAGACTGCTTGTAGACTTCAGGCGCTGCCATTTCATAGCCAAGTTGTAGTTTATGTCAGCTTTTCAGCTTTAAAGTTCTTTGCCCTCCCCTTCCCACCCCACATCCCGTATGTTTGTGTGGAAAGGCAAGGCGTGCCATCGTCTCTGTATGGATAGTAAGTAAACGTTGTAAATATTGTATATATCTCTAAATTGGTGCTCTTGTCTCGCGGGGATGTTGTCTAAATATTAGTATGCTATCCAAAGCCGTTTCTTTAGTGCTGACTGGTGTTCTGAGTCCGACCTAAAAGTTCTCTGGTTGCTGTTCGCAAGTCTAGCAAGTTATGTAGGTACTGAGGGTTTCTCTGTCTACCCTCATAAACAATGTTAGGGAGGATTTATTCCCAAACACTTCCTAAGCATGCAATGTAGGCATACTCTGTGCAAATGTAGGAGTTGACAGCTAGTATTCATAAGTCGCTATCTCTCTACCCTTTCCAACAGCGCACTTGCGAGGTGGTGGTGGTGAATATTTTCTGTTTCCTGGATACAGTTGTGAGGGATTCACCAAGAAATCATTCCGCCACTTTCATGGCGAAGCCTTCGAGGGGCGAATAGGTGGTTCTCTGCTCGCCGTGCAACTCAGGCTGGCATCATAAACAGGCTTTCCTCACAATGCAAGCAGCTTGGGGTTAAGGGACACATGCATCTAGTTAGCTGCTAGTATTTAGCTAGCCAATATCTTGCCAAAAGAAATTGCACCGATCTCCCCCAAAATTATCTTTTGCTATGGTGTAAAGAAGGACCATGAACAATCAGACCATAAACGCAATCAGGGGGGATAAGTGTGTGTAGGAAGTGGAGGAGGGTAGTCGGTCATATTGTCGTATGGTCGATGCACTGTCGTTGTGCTAGTGTACTTACGCAGTACTGTTACTGCCTTTCGTGCAAAAACAAACTATAGTACCAAATAAATAAGTGACAACAAAAACAATGTCTAGCTCACAGGCAGGAGCACAAGGCGCTTGTCAACAGTGCTAGGCACTCTCGGCCTTTCCTACCCAGTGCAGCTGGGCCAACCAATCGATACCATTCGATTGCTGCTATTGTCGTTGCTGCTGATTATGATGTTGCAAATGCATGGCAACGCTCTCCACGTATCTTCTGTGGCTGGACGGTACAACAAGAGTGGGCAGGTGAAGGACAAACAGCCTGTAACTCTGGACATGGCAAAATATGAATCGACCCAAGGGGCTTTGTCATGTCCTTAAAAAGTCTACATATTATTTTGAGACCGTACACGTGTCAGTCTGGATACGCATCCCCCACATCTGAAAATGTACTATAACCCAATGTCAACGGCTGACGACATCTCAAGCTTGTGTAACATCAGTGTTCACAGGCAAACTGTTCTCTCTTTCTCGTACTCTGCTGACAACATTACGGCGAGGCTAGTACGTCTGCCATCAGTCAACAAGATCACAAGGCTTCCCCTACATAACGACGTGGGATCCCCTAACAGCTCTATCATGTGAATGTTTATTTTGGTTTATTTCTGCGCCTAAACTAACAGCAAAACAAAATTTTCAGAGTTGTATGACTCACGGTAGGCAGAAAGTTTCATTAGCGCTGGAACATCATAGGATATTACTGAAAAATACTTACATAACCTTGTTTCATCTAAACTCTTGCTCAGCAACAGCAGGTGTAGGAAGTGTTTTCTCTCTCTCTCACACACACTGTGAAACACGATCTGCACTGTAACTGAAACATGTCGGTGTAGGGCTCAAGGTAATTACCTTCAGTATGAAGCAAGTAAGCTGTTGCGGCCGGTAAGCAAGTTGCACACGTTGCGAGAGGCATCAAGGGCACACCACTGTACCGTCACGTAGGAGGTGCTGCACACTTGTGGCGCCTGGGCAGTTTTCCGCCACGGGGTTACAATCGACTCCAAGGAATGTCAGGTCCACCATGACCTTTTATAGACCACGGCGACCATCCCTAGACGACACACCGAGCTACGCAAAAATGCAGGCAAGGACGACAGTTGCTTGCTTACCCTTGCACAGGTGGCGTTCCTTGCAGGTTACATACTAATAAACACCTGGTCTCTCGTGTCAAGGTATATAGTGTCGTGTACACTCTCAGTCTTTCCGGTGGTCAAGATATAATTTCTTTAGAAATCATCTGAATGATAAAACAATTCAATATTCGAATACAGATTAAATCTTTTAACAGTGGGCCGGCGCCGTCTTCGCGTCACACAAAATGTCACGTGGTCTCCTCAAAGTACTACTTCCTGTAGGTTTGGCTCAACAGCCCATTTCCCTCGATGAAGCAAAGTGAAGCAACAAAAAAGAAATTAGAGCATTGATCTTACAAGTTACACCTGTAAGCAAGCCGTGTTACGGTGCTCCCACTGATGGCTGCGTCCACGTTGCCGTGTGTATTATTTGCTGCCTGCCTGTACCGTCTGCTGTGCACTCTATTGGCTCCTCAAACCCACCCAACCACAGTCGGGTATATTTCAAAGATGGCAGCTGGGACAGTTGAGCCAGTGCAGCCATAACGACTGTGTTAACGGTTGACTCTCCCAGCGAACCTCTCATCTCCCCCCCCCCCACTCCACCCACACACACACAAATATCTCTATACTAAGCTTTATTTATATAAAATATATGTGTGCGTGCTTGACAGACAAAGGGGGCGCGAGAGGGACAGTTACACATCTCTTTCACAGTTGTGTGTGAGAAGGTGGAGGTCGGCAGTTCAAGTACAAAGCAATGGTGTCAATACGTGTGCGACAGCATACAGTCGAAACAGGTCAGTCGTATAAACAAAGCCTTGGACTCGGAACGTACATGACGAGAGTCGCAATCTCACGGCACACTAGAGCTGGCGAGAAGGCAACAAAGGTCGCAATCGACCACAAAAGGGTATGTTTACAGCAGGGGTGGGTACGAGAACGCCAATATGTACTCATTTGTTGCACATTCCATTAACACTAGATTTGTTTTGTAGTCACCTATCGTGGTTTTTCGGTATTTTACCGGCCCGACGCATAACTTGGAATTTTGAGTGTGTGTGTGGGGGTGTGGGGTAGGAATTTCACGGCACAGTCCTCGTGCTTGTGCTGTCAAGCCTGACGTCTTGGCGCCTGGTTCTCTTTGTGCAGTCTCACCACACGCAGACCCCGGCTAACCAGTCGGCACTCTGACAGCTGACTGACGTGCGTTAGTTGGACCAGCTTGCACTCTTGACCACTGACAGCTGATTTCTTGTACCTTGATCCTAGTCTCCAACGGCCACCTTGGCAGTCAGCCAGTAGGTTCCAAAAGTCAGTCGAGCAAAGACAAGGGTGGGTAGATGAAGACGAAGGGGGAAACTGGAAACAGGCAACAATTTCATCTTATGTGATCTTTCGTCAGGAAATGAACAGACCTCAACAATGACACCTGAGTATTATGTCCTGTCTACTGCCGCGTCCTGACATCACCCATGCAGGTAGTAAGGTACGAGATGTGGCTCTGCCCCGCCAGATCTTTGTCATAACTCCATCACCGCCCCATCAGCGCACATCCTATCTGAGGAGCACAACTCAGCTTCCAGTAGAAAACAAAATTGCCACACTTGTAGGGCACCAGCAACCTCTACTTTCAACAGTCGAGCGACGTAAGCTGGTCTTTGCTCAAGTGACCCAGTACGACACCTTGTCGAAGACTTGTCTAAGGCATGTTGGACGGTGGCCAACACCGTGGTGACCAGATGAAGAACTGACTTACGAACGCCAAAGACTGGACTGGTCGTCCTGTACACTGTGTACAGGACCTCCTGACTATCGCCCACCAGACAAGAGTGGTGGACTCTGGCAGCTGCTGCGTCTATTCATGTGATCGACTATTTCCCGCCCCTCCCATACTCGCCGTTTGGATGCCACGAATCACAAGCTACCTGAAGACTGATCCTGTCGGTGGAGACAGCAGATGAGACATCTGTCTTTAGTAGATCATCAGACGTGAGTAACATCCACCAGCGTAAGCTACACGTTGACATGGTTTATTTCAGCCATCTGGACGGCCGTCTGCATCTCTTTGATAATTTAAAAGCGCCCATGGATTTCTGAGACTGAACAATTATTTATGAAGAGGATATTTATCAGCACACTTAAGCGGGACTTTCTCATGTTAGGCTCACTTGTGGACAACATGTAATGACACGCATATACACAGCGACTACTGAGTTTGTATTATTTATGATACGCCCATAAATCAAATACTCGTGTCTGCTAATGGCGGGGTGTGCCGTGAGTCACATCTCGTAGCCAGCACTGAGTCAGTTGGCCGTCTGCCATCACATACTGCACAGGTGTTCACCGGAAGTAGAGGAGAGAGAGGAAGTAACGCACCTTCCATCGTCACTAATAGTGGGGTCCCGCAGAGATGGCTCTGCAGCAGGAGTCAACCTTTCCAACTGCCTGCTCTTGCCGTCTAACTACATAAAACCCGTTACTGAGTCACCTGATAGCAAAAGAGGTAGAGCTGGAGAGTTGTGGTGGGGATCGTGACCTACGACCGGGATTTGAGAAGTACTATCACTGTCGAGATCGTCCTAGGTGGTGGAGTGTGGTCCCTACCTCATCCTCCTTCCCTCCACAACCTTAATGAGGGCAAAAGTCAGGCGTCAGGCGTCTGGGTCACACGGCAGGACGCCTGGGACCGACTGGGGGTGGGGTGGGGACATAACTTTGGAAGGACCATCCTAGCCTTCTATCAAATGCCTAAACACGTTTGCTTTACTAATGGGCCGCTTTCTTCGTGCCTGCAAAGAAGCATTTCGCGTCGATAGCGAGCAAACATCAAGTCTACCTTGTATTATCAGTTTCAGGAACAAGTTGCCAGGAAAATCCGTTGTATGTACTCGTAATGAAATGTTTATTACTTTGTCATTTTCGTTTTAGTTTTTATAGTGAAATATTTTAAAGCTAAAGTTACTTAAATTTGAAATTTCTTTATCGAAAGAAAAAAAAAAGTTCTTTCATAAACGTATCTGTAAGCTGTTTTCCTGTATTATTGCCGTTCAGGGATGAGGTAAGTTATGATTTACACTTATAGGTGTGTTCGAGTAGTAAAAAGAAAAGAATGTAAAGCTTTCCGTTCTGCAATACATCAGGAGAACGCGTGGAAACGGGAATAATAATAATTGTAGTGCTATCTGATTAATAAGTGAACGAATATAGTACTCATTTATCTAACAAGTCTATGAAATTAACATAAACGCATAAATTACGCAGACAAAAATCTTGGAGACAGAAGGAAAGGGAGGATCCGATTTGTCTGTACGGCCTGGCGACACAAATAACTGCCACAAATCGTTTTCACCAGTTGACCACTTCTATTAAGGGTCTCTGCAGCGTGTTGTTGGAATGGCCCATCTTCAGCGATGATTTTTGCTTGATCGGATTACTTGTCTCCACTCCTCAGCAATTATAACTTTTTGTCTCTGATCGGCGCACTATGTAATCTTCACATTTTCTTATTTGCGGGCTTTGTGCTTTTGATGCTACATTTTCCGGACGTCGACTGTCGATGAGAAATGTTTTCATTCTCTCCACGGTCTTTCTCGACTATTTCGTAATAACTCCTCATATTTCCTCGGTTCCAGACCTGACGACCATGTGCCCCTAGCAGTTATTAGTGTATGCTGAATTTTTGAAATGTCTTTGAGCCTCGTTTTGGTGGCGAGGAAAGGTAATTATTATTAAACTGTTTTCTGTAGCCAATATGCTGAAGCACTAAAAAGTGAACTGCTGTATGTCGTGAAATGGCGCAAGCAGCAGCACACGACCAACTTCAATATAACCAGTCGGCAGTCGTGTTTTGTTTTGCGACGGACGCCGACAGATAACCAAGTGCAGTAAACTAGGACACATCACAGTTATGGAACAGCCACTGACAGAAGGCACTGCTACAGATGACATCATGGCAGCCCGACCAGTCAAGAGTCAGGACGGCTGCAGCTTTTATTAGAAGCTGGCCAACGCCTCGACTGATGGCCGGGTGACAAGCTAGGGTGTCGGTTTATCCATACCCGATATTCGAGCCCCTTCTTCCTCGCCACTTGTCGACAGCTTTCTTGCCCATACTGCCACTCACGTTTCTCCCAAAGCTTGGTGGCGACTGCACACCTGACATCAGCGGTAGGAGACACAAGATCAGACCCATCGACATTGGCGACTATCGCGTGGGCAGCTCGTGTTCGTCTTGGCCTGACCCGACAGGTCGTCCCTAGACAACTAGACAACTAGCTTTCTCCTCAGACGAGAAGGAAAAACAAGGCGAGTTCAGGGCCGTCGTGTTTAATCACTCGGACTTTCTTGCTCAGCCAGGGTGACAACTTGTGTGCCAGTGGCTGATCAACTTTTCGTAACTTAGAATCCAAAATGTTCATGCAGCTTCACACACACCTCATATCCTCCTCGTCAGCACAGTGAAAACAGAAATATGAGCCGTCAAAAAGACAACAGAAGTGTACAGCCTGATTTAAATATTAACTTACCAGTGGCGTAGGAAGATGCTCGTCTTTGGGGAGGAGGTGGACAAAGTCCATGCTGACAGTGAACGACGTCTACATTCTTGTCCCCTTAGAACTTTTTTTTTTTTTTTTGAGGGGGCGGAGCAGTCCCTCTTGCTCCCCTGGTTTCTGCGCAAATGTTTATGCTTAGACCCGTGGTTTAAACCGTGTTTTTGCCCTACTGAGGCTCAACTCCACTAATCACCACAATGTATTTCTCCTCACAGCTCTACCTAATCACCTGCTACGACCTCCCTGACCTCTGCTCCTGAGTACATGTCCTGGCAACATTCCGTGTACACCAATGAAACTATAAGCCACCCAGCCTTCCGTGTACCTCTCACCTCCCCACAGCCTCGTCTTTCCTCACCCGGCGTCTATTTCTGTTCCTCTTGTCCGTGACCTTGCCTTGAGGTGGGTACAGTAACAGAATCTATCACACCTACAGCACACAGCGGGTTGTGCACACCTAGAAGCGCCTACAGCAAATATTGAAAATATATTACCCAGTCGGTCAGTTTACTCACACTCACCACAAAGGTATAAAAGAAGCAGTAACAACTTGCTTCATGCAGTTTGTTCACTCTGGTACCCAGAACTAGGGCATGACGGTCATGACCCAGTTATGCGCAAATCTTTGGGGCAAAAAAGGTCGGTTTGTGGAAAATACGGGTGTAGAAGGCTAAGAAGATTACGGGTGGATGCTATCACAGGTGTCTCATTGACAGTGGAAAGGGATGCAAAAAACAAAGTGTTTGACTGTGTCACACCTACAGGTATGTTGATGGATCAGGCAGCAGTAAGTCACGGCATAACATTTTTTAGACTTAACTGTGCGCATACCTGAGAGTCTTTCAGCCGACACCTGCCACCTACAGGTGTGCACGGACGATCGCGTACCTGGATTTATTATGCTGACACTTGCCATGTATGGAGTCTGTTTACATTCTCACAAACCACTTCCCATCCCGTGAGTTATGATTCGGGCTTGTGAGTGAGTGGAAAGGTCCGGTGGGGAACATTCACAGTACCTCGCGACTGCCTCAAGTCCACGAGTGCCTTCGTGACCGAGCAAGCTTGTATTATCTTCTTAATGATGCTTGAAATAATTATATGGGTTATCCTGCAGAGACTTGACACTTGTCTGCCTCAAAATACTACAATCGGACTTATTGACTAGATGTGATGTACAGACCATTTCCATCAGTCTGAGCGAGAACAAACGAATTTTTTTATTGAGCAAACCCTTTGGTTTGTTTCAATGCATCTATGCAAACTGACATTTCTTTATGTTTCCGACAATAAATTCATTTCATTTCTGCTTTTAAATAGTTGATAGAGATATCTTGAGATTTGTTAAATGGTTGTTTCAGTCTTATCTATAAAGACTTGTGTGGTTCCATCTGCACCCTGTTCATATAGTATTGTGGATTTTAAACATCAACTTTCCATCTGTAACTGTCATAGGCAGGACAATCAAGCAGCATGTGCACTTTATCTTCAATCTCATGCTTGCATCGGGGGCAGATCAAATGGCTGGAGATACATATTTTTGTAGCGATACTGGTGCACACTGATGGGTGATATTCCAAATTTAAATAAATGCTTCCCTGAAACAACTTCTGAATATATTTACATATCTCTCAGGCTGTACAAAGCTCTTAAAACTAGAATACAGCTCAAGTCCTTCACTTGTGCAAATATCATTGTGCCATTCTTGTTGGAAACAATCTAGAAGTCTTTATGTAAAATTCTTAAAATCGCGTTCTTGTTACCGACACATTGCTGCAGCCAAAGCCATTATCACAGACAAGTTCTTTTACAAAGAAAGCCCAGAGAGGTTTACCATTTTCTAGTAGATAATTTAACATTTTGTATGCTTTTCTGGGGAGTCTCGCGTCATTCATAAGACAAAGCCAGTACTTAATAATCTGTTTTGTAGTCCCCAATATTGGATGCTGTCGCAGGTCACCATGGATCCTTGTGTTCGGACTAAGCGAGAGCAAGAGAGAGAGAATGCAGCCTCGGACCTCGGACACTAAGCTGGCCGCCAATAGTTCACGTGTGCTCCCTACCATGACCTCTGTCTGAGCGTCAGGTACCAAGCGGTCACAGTGGACGTGTCCTCTGACTGAGTCCCTCTCTCAGGTGATCAGATAGCCAGCCTCCCCACTGTGCCCCTCTAGGAGAGGTTACAGCTGACACCCGCAAGTCGCGCCCGGAGTCTGGCCGCTTGAATCGTTAAATATTGCGACATTTTTCTTAAACTTTAATCCTTCCTTTCTCCATGTCTGTTTGTAGCTCTTGTTTACAGCCTCCACACACAATCAGCTCTAGCTTACAGGCTCAGTACACACTGCTAAACACAAGAATGCCACTGACTGAACGCTTGGGTTTTTCCAACGTCACCTTTAGCCTCACTCTTAACCAGAGGGGAACGTCCACCCAAGGCAGTTGCAGATTTCGGTAAATCTATAAGCTGTTATTCATAACAACATAAATATATATCAAGGGAATACTAGTAGTAAAGTAAATTTCGAGGGATAAGCAAGCAAGGTCCAACAAGGAATGGACAGGGCACATCTGACCACATGACGTGACAGACACGTGCATGCGTATGGCCTTCACCCCAAGCCGAGGGTAGACCATGTCCGGTTTGATGTCGGCTGCTGATGTCGGCATGCTTCGACCATATCAGCTCATGCGATAAATGTGAAGGATTCATGTAAACACTTTGTAAATGCTATGAACTCCTCCATCAGGTGGAGGTATATGTGAACAAGTCACAATTAATGTATTTCCACTGCACAACCACAAACAGAAAAGTGGGCATTAGGAAAAAAAATGTTACTCTTTATTGTCTTCTCTGGTAGCTTTCTAGTTATCCTTATATTACAGACTCCAAACAGTTGTTTCGCAATGCTTTTCATAGTGGCAGAACATAGTTTCCGCGCAACTAGTTACTACAGTTTGACAAAGCAGGCTAATATTTCAGTAGATAATGTATGTAGTACGGCCCACCAATGATGTTAAAGACATTAAAATGACCCTTGGAGGACTAAAAGTTCCCCACCCCTGCTCTAAGCTCTTATTTGACCGAGTCAGCTCTTACACGTGCATGGGTCAGAGGTTCTGCACTTTTGTTTAAAAGTGGGTAGCCACATACATGTATTATCAGTGTGTACCCGACAAGGCATGCTACTGATACAAGCTGAAGATCGCGGTGAAGGCCAGCTATCGGTTGGGACAAAGTCTTGTGATTTACGCCATGCCAGCAACTAAGGCCATATCACGGAGGACAAAGCCTGGTGGGCTTAACATTTGTATCATGACTACCACAAGAGCAAGGAATACTATGTTTAAAGTTTAAACTCTAGGACATGAGTGACTTTGGATCAGAAAAATCTAAGATGAGTATCTGTGGTAATGCTTGCCTTTCCACTACCTGCAAAGAGTGCTGTGCAATGATGATAGGTCTCTCCCATCTGACAATAATCTGAAAACATAAGAACGCAGTCGGACGAAGGGGGGAGCGACTGTCCTACAGCACTTGTTACGATACAGACATTCAGTCCGCGAGCTCCGACATTTCTGAAGGCTACGCCGAGAGCAGATTTAACACGTTGTCACAGTAACGCTTTGTTAACATATGTTCCATGTTTTCCCATTATAACCTTAAACTGCTTTAGAAATGACCGAAATCCCAGTGTCCACCCTCAAGATAAAAATGTAATAAAACGCGATTTGGGAAAAAAAACCCGGACAAAGCTATTTTGATATCTTGTATTAATCTTTATTTCATCGTTGACTCTGGTCTGTCGTAGGTGGACGTCATGTATCGATAGTAGCTGCCTTACAACGAGAAGTTAATCATCCATTCCCAAGCAAAGAAAAGTCTTCTAAAAGGTGATCTTCGCTCGATTTTGCCATGTCATGATTAATCACCACTCTTACCCCTTCCACGCAAACAAACTAACGGTATTGCGCCAGTCTGAAGTGTCGCCATGTCTAGGATGACAGAAGCTTTCCAGATTTTATGAAACCGATTTTTAGGACAGTTTGTGACCCGGTGTATTTACTCAGCTATAAAGAGCTGCCACCCTTGGCCCGCTCCGCTATCACCTAACACAAAGTATCGCCGTTGGCATATAAATGAGGGATGGGATGACATAGCATCAAGCACACACGAGGCAGGAAAACTGAGATGGCGGAGATTAGTGCGTCTCACATCCCAGGCAAGAAGGCGTACACCGATATCGCTGTCTGTTCGTCTCCTGGGGCCTCTTTACTCACCCCCACCCCCCCACTGCGGAATGGCTGAGCTGCTGCTGCGGCCAGTGGACGTACCGCATGCTAATGCCGTCTCCGCCACAGGTAACACTACCACGAGATGTACACGCGCTAGGATCTCACCTCGTGCGTACACACCTGTCGTAGCAGCTTTCAAGCAGCTAATGCATCGTATAACACGATCCCACACCTTGTACAGGGATTTCAGCTATTGCCTAAAATGCCGTAGGGGTGGCCCCAGTCCTGCAGCTGGTGCCCCGTTCTGCAAGCAACTCCGTTCGAGGGTCCCAGCAATTTAGAATTACGAAAGCTAATAACAAATAAGGATCCCCCAGCACCCTCATAGAAAGAAGCATAAGCTAACTGAGAAAGTATACCTGCTGGTCCACAGGTAATAAAAATGACACCTAGAGATAGTTTCACTAGCTTGACTGACCAGCTGTTGCAAAACACACGAGTCTATGCTAATAAACGGTTATAAATGAACACTACATCAAATACTAGCCAAACGTTTTACCTAGACAGGTGCTATCAACAGGTTTTCTCTTAACAGTTTATAGTAACAATTTTAGCGATAAATTGCTTTAAGCAGTGGTAATAGACGTTGAGTCTAATTTTTAAATGGAGTGACTGGTGTTTGGTGTGATAAATCACCTTTGAAGTAAGTCACGATATGATTGCTGTCAATCTGTCATGAACGAGCCACTCTCAACTCCACTCTAAAAATAGTTCACACAAACGAGCAAACGAGCGACTCCAAATCAAACTCGCACCTGCAGGTGTGGTCAATCTACCCTGGTGTCGTACACTTTTAAGAACTACCTATCGCCCCCAGAAGCTCTGTTTTTACACATCAGTGTTAAGTACTATTACATTTAAAACGAACCTCATGAAAGCTTACCTTAGCGAGAAAACATTGAGTGGACTAGCGGGTCACAAGTTCACTTCGAATCAGGCCTCGCTCTGGTGAGACGTGAGACACTCTTTCACCAGGAGAAGTAGACCACCCGATTACACCAGGGCCTCCCGTGAAAAGACTTAAAAGGCCTTTAGCTCGCGCCGCACAAAGGTGAGAGCAGCCGGGACTGCCATGTGGCTGAGGGCGAACAACAGACTGGCCACTCTACCTCTTGCCCGTCCGGGCCAGCAGTGGTACAGACACATGTACAGCTTGGCCTACTTTGTTCTCATGTTGGGAAGCTGATCTGTGACCTATTTTTTCCCCACTCTACAACTCCAATGAACCTGAATGTGTAGAATGTCAGGCTAGCACACACACACACACCTGTCTATACGCACTCACACTCATGCCATCTTTTCATTAGTTCATCGATGTCGTCGTTGTCACCAACATGTACCTGTCTCTGGCCATGTGCAATATCGGTGAGATTGATGCTGGTGGCAGTAGAATTCCGCCCTCCACCCAACCCCATATGTTTGTCGGGGAGGGGAAGAGCAGCGTGGAAGGTGGCGGCGACAGTTGAACAGGCGTTCACAGCGTACACTTCAACACACACAGCTCACGAGTCTCCTGTAAGCTGATGATAACTACACATACCCGGACGCGATGTCAAAGAAGTGAACATAAAACCCAAAGGTGTGCGGATTCCACAGGTGTGAAGCTTTAGCGCGTGGCACAGTACAGGCTATCAGTACTGTCAGCATTCCTAGCAATTATACCACAATGCTATACGAAACTATCTCTGACGCCCACCTGCACACCTGTGAGTAAGTGTGGCAGGTGGAACCTGCCAGCCAAGCAGGTTCTTGTGCTGCCAAAGAAAAATAATGTTCTGGTGGGGTTTAGTCGATGACCTCCCGACACAGTAGTGGGCAGTCTTTTCATATGATGTCAAGACCGGGGTGTGGCACACCTGGTGCTACTGAGTGCAATTCTCCACAAAACGAGATCTCCATTTGTCACTCACTGAATGAAAAATGTCGCGGTCTGCTGTCTTATCACGCCACATTCGCGCCAGAACACCACAAGCACATTTTTCACTGAGTCTGCCAAGTCATCTGCAATTTTCTTTGTCTACGAGCCCCTCCCACTCACCATAGCAGGGGGTCTGGTACCTACTCCCATTCATCATCACCACCACCCCGGAAATACTAGTCCTGCAGAACATTCAAGTACAGTGTATGATATGGTACACAACACCTACCCACACTACACTGCTGCATGGACACTATATACATACTGTCAGTTTAGACACTATACAAATACTGTAATCATGACACTAAACATGTCACTAAACATGTCAATGCCTGGATTAGAAAACAGCCTAGTTGTTTTTAGAACATTGTAATGCAAAATTGTGGCTAAGTTTTTAGGCAAGACATATTCTAATCTGTACATACAATTTATCTCTCGTATACACTCACCGGTTGGTTTATGACAGCTAATATATAGGAAAAAAACCAAACAAGACAAAAGCAACAAAAATGAGCAACAAAACAAAACAACAGGAAAAACAAACTCTTTGCATCACTCCCTCATTCTTTCCTTCTTACAGCCTCTTCATGCAAACCTGCATATTTTATCAAGTTAATTAAAGCAAACAAGCACATGTAAACACAGGATAAACAAACTCTTGTTCTCTCTTCATATACATTGTGTACTCTTTTCTACCATGCAGGGAGTACTGTTCGTGTTAACACTCTCTCATCCATCCCAATATAAAAGATATCTCACACTCGCTCGTCCACACATTTGTACACATTTTATCAATTCATATAGTTCAGAATCCTTAGTAATATCTTCATAAATCTAGCTAATCTGATGAAGGATTTTTTTTAATTAACAATGACCGGAATTTATAAGCATTTTGGGTGTGCATATAGCAAAGTAGTAAATGATATATCAATTTCACTACCTTTATTCACTTGAAAGGGGGGTTATTCAATTATCTAAATTTTATAAAAGGGAGATAATCATGGGGTGGGAAGTCTTTTTAAGTAAGGTTCTAGAGCATAAGTACTTTTAAACATTCTATAATTTGAATATATTTCTTTGGAAGCAAGTTCTCCTGTCCAGTTCTGAACATACTAGTCCTGATGGGACCTGTCTACATTTTTCTTGAACCAATCACCCGTGTCAAAGGGCAAATGGGAAGCAGCAGTCCACTACTTGGGTTCATGGGGTTCTGCTGGGGCGGACACTGGGGGAGAGGCTAATGGTCGTCAGGTCTTTGCCGACTTCCAAGTATTGTATTGCAGACTATTAGTCCGGCCGTCAACTATCACTGGATGAAACGACAACCCAGTCCAAAGTTTGGTCGGTGACCTGTCCATGACCCGGATGATCTTTGTTGGTTATGTCTGGGCGTCTTGTTGCTTCTTGCAGCGAATAATCCTGACGAATAGTCCTGACTTTCAGGTGCTGTGGCACAAACATGTAGAGGTAGCCAGAATACAGCGCACAGATGTACCACGGGTATACATGTAGTCCAAAAACAGCAGCAACTGTCTCCCGGGTACATGCATAGTTTGAATACAGCGACACTACTTTATCACGGGTACATGTGTAGTCCGAAGCTGTACTGTTGCATCACTAAACGGACTTAATCTAAATAATGATACCTCGATTTACTTCTTTCCTTGTTTTTTCACTTTTTCCTTCCTTTCTTCTGTTGCCAATCCGATTCTTCTGTCTGCCGTCTGTCTCTCTCGTTACCTCCATGTGTACCAGTATGTCTGTCTGTATGCGCGATGTGTACCAGGCGGTAGCAAATCAATGCCGACGGCACCATGAATTATTGATAAGCGAAATATCGACAGACTGCATCAAGGTCCCGAGGGAGGCAGAAGCGAAAATGCAATGAATGGCAGAGGTTACACGCTCTTGTTGTTCAGGTGCGGACTATGTATGTATAACGATTGTATCAGTGCACGGTGTTCCCACACAAGTCGATCTTTCTGTACACTGAGCTGCCTTCTAGGTCGAGGTCTCTAGATAAATGCTACGTGTGACAATTTCACTAGCAGCTGTAACTTTAAAGAGGGAAGTATGAAGTAGACCAATGAATTCAGTTTCTAGGTTATGGTTGTAACTCACCCATACCTCAAATCAAGACTCTTCAAGCTGTTCTCTTCATAAGCTACACTTACTAAGTATTCATCCATTGACATGCAATCTGTTCCCAATGCTTGTCCTGATAGCAAGTATTAACAACTTTGCAAATGTATCCTTAGTTGACAGTAACGAATTCCTAGCAGCTCAAATCTTGTCAGCTACAAATTCCACAAATGTTGAGTACTCCAGCGTTGAGGTGTGACTGCCTGTACTCAAAGCTCTCACAGAACTCACATAAAAACTGTTGGTACGATGCTCAGCCTGTCGGCAAATGTCACCTACAGCAACCGGGGTTACAAGGAAATAGTGCACAAAGAAGAAACCTTCATTTCGTCAACAAACCAAATAATAGAAGCGCCCTTCTGATAGCGGAATGCAGCAGAAAGAGCATTTCACAATTAAGTTATTAAAAGTAATTAAATCAGAAATGTCTGTGCATATGTACATGTATAGAGGTATTTCACTGGGGGGACTGGGGGCTGTTCTGACACACTTTCATCTCTCTGTTGGATTGAGAGCAGACGAATTGTGTTTCCCGCTAAAGCAGTTTTTCAAAACGTCGACATACAATCTTGAACCTTTTTTTTTCTTCAGAGGCAAAATGTTTGCGGTGTTAATAGTTTTTGGGGGAATGTAATTACTGTCAGGTGGATGGGGAGGTGTGTATAATCTACTCAAGGAAGGCAAGCGGTTTGGTTGAAAGTGAAAGAGGAGGGAGAGGGGACAGGGAGCACACAAGAAAAGGAACAGTTCGTGTGGGCTCAGACAGCACACCAGAGAAGCCATGGTGTGGTTGAGGATGAGGTAGAAAGGATCTCTCAGTGAAAAAAAAAAAGATTTTTTTTCTAAATAAGAAAAAATAAACAGGTATCGGCCATCCTAGGAAAAACCCAGCAGATTGGCTCGTCTGTCGTGTAGGAAAACGAATGGGCTAAAATAAAAGCCTTGTTGAACACCTGTCTCTTTTAGCAGGAAGTCAGGAGCATCTCATGAGAAGCCGCTATTCTTTCCTCGCGGCTTCGGAGAAGGTAAATAAACTACCCTTCACACCCTGCGTCTTAGGTAAACAAAGCCACCACAGTCTTCACAGCAGCAATATCGTCACAGGATTAAAATCGCCTTTGTGCAGCCATTTTAAAAGTTAAGGTATCTGTTACTTGTTTCTTAAATTTGGCTGATATGGCAGGCCGCGAAATCATCATTCTCGAATGCCTGAAGGAGAAAATAATTAAGGAGATTGCATATATTGAATGACAAAGCAGCTGAGTAAGAACATTTACTTACAACATGGGTACGGAGAACCTCCGGAACGTCGGTCAGGGCGACTTCTTGTGTTAATCTGCAGAAGAAAAAGACATTGTGATTTCATATACAATGGAGAAGCAAGCAAATGTCAAGCTGAGTTAAGGATTCATCATGCAGACTTTATCATCTTTTGGTGTAATGGTGTAGAAGTATCAGTAATTTTTAATTAGTACAGCTGTAAAAATAGTAATAGCACGGTAGGTGAACGAAGAAAAATAGCACGGAATGGTCGCAATATTCAAAAGCATATGACAGACCATACGACTTGTAATGCTGTAAGTGGTAACATGGCGCGCTACCTGGTCTCTCTGTGAATATTTGAAAGGTTGCATGTAAGAAAAGAATGGTATCATTGGCTCAGATTTAAGAAAGTATCATATATATATATACACACACGTTTGTGTTTCATATTCAAATCTTGTGCATCGTTGCCACGCAAGTACAAACTGACTAGTATTGTAAGTACAAAGAATCAACATTCTTTTAATGCATAACCAAAGTTGTTTAAAGGCTACAGTGCGGATCCTGTTACTCACCAACTCAGATTTTGAACCTTGGCAAAGAGAGAGAGAGACATTTGACTGTGAAAAAATCAGTGAAAGTGTTTGTTACAGATACTCGGCAGGTATGACTGAGGGTGAGAAAAAAGACTGAAAAAAATTGCATCGAATGCCAGAGGCATGGAACACAAAATCTCTTGTTTTGTTTCTGTTTTCATTTTTTAAGTACTTGGCGCACGATCCCTGCAGCGATTATTTTTTTAAGTGCACATAATTTTTTCCTGGCTCTAGCAAACTAGAAAAAACATTGCGATGTCATTCCTTGCTCTCGTTCCCAGACTTGTCCAACCTGCGGACGAACGTGGCGAGTCTTTACACCGCACGGTGCCATAGTGGCGCGCGCTGTTTTAGTGAGTATTGCAGTTACACACGTGCAGGACGACCGGGACCGGCGGACAAGCAGACAAGCACAACACCGCTCTAAAGCTTGACTTTCCTCTCCAGTTTCTTCTCTCTCACTTTATGGCCAAACTTCTGACGCCTCAATCAATAGCAGGTGACACGTGTCTGTACTCCTCTGAGCGTGTACAACCTTGACAACCGCGGGTTTAAGCCAGCCAAGATTTTGTTTTCTTTTTACGTTGCTTTTGTTTGTGTTTGCCTTGCCTTGAATGGTCCAAAGGCAACTGCGCAGTGGTCGGAAGACCAACATCATGGTGCACAACGCCATTTTGTTACATAAGACTAAATGGATCCGCGTGTTAGTTACCGCCCTTCGTTATTTGGACCTAATACTGATATGTCCGAAAAATATGTATGAAAAATAAAGTGACATATGAAGAGGTTGAACATCGCTGGGTTGGACACAGGGGTAGAAATTAATAATTTCTTTTGTAAATATCATCCGTGACTGCATGTACAATAATTGTATTTTCTTACAACCATTTGCATTACAACCATTTGCCACTTGTCTGGTCTGAACTGCTTGTGAGTTACCTCCGACTGGTCAAAAGTTTGGGGATATGATAACCTCGTCACGTGGGTGCCCCATAGATCAGCGACTCGCGTGCGAGACCTTCTTTCTGTACTGTGTCTGTCTGGTGGCTGACGAATGAGGCGTCGCCCTCCCCATCGCTTCCTCCCTCCACTCCATCGCATGCGCATGTTGAGATTACGGAGACCAGAGGGTTGTGGGAACTGTTATCATGTTCGTGGCTCACAAATAAAGTGCGGTTTATGTGTGAATTTGTTTTCTTAGTTTTGAATTGTGTTGTTGTACTCTTGCAACTGGTTAAACTCCGCCCCATCCCTTTATCTTGAATGATAAAAAGGACTCACATGCCAATGCTTTCTTCAAGTCCTTTACCTCCACTTTTCCTTATCTTATTCTTATCAATTCATACAGTGATAACGATGGCGGCGGCGGCAGTGGCAATAACGACGACAGCGATGATGACATTATAAACGTTGTGCTTTGAAATTTCTCGTGCGGCCTTATACTAGAGCCCATATTAACGACTGAAGGTATCTGGGAAATGAAAAGCACAAAGAGACAACGGAGGACCAGATACAGGAATATATTTCCCACACAAAGACGCTGGTAACACACGCACACACAAATTCTCACAGCTCGTTTTTGCATCAAGCATGGACAAAAAGACTGCAAGGCATCCTTTGTACTCGTATCAGGAGTGAGGCTGGTAATCAAAAATGAGAAATCTCTGGTCACGTTACAAAAAAAAAATCGAGGCATTTTTTTCAGATCAGTACACCAAAAATCTGGAGATACTGGGAAATTATCAAAGTCAAAACTGCAGTCTTTACTAGAATAAAGGTGCAAAACTCTTACTTTATTTATCTAGTTCACTAGGTCCACAAAGCGCATACCAAAGCAGCTTAAGGTAAATCCAGACAGCGGCGTCCCCTCCCAACTGCTTCCATCTAGAAGATGGTAAAATCAGTTGTAAACGATTGATGTATGCGTGGGGTTCAAGAATTGCGTCCCTAGCGACAGCCTGCCATCTCGTCAAGTCATTCTGTAGCCAACAGTCTCAGACCAAACACTGGAGACTGCAACATTTTGCACTAAACAGTCTCCAACTTAGACACTCCAGGTTTTTTCCATACACAAAAGGAAGAACACTGCAAGACCGTGACACTCAAACTAAACCCTTAATTTTTCTCATTTCAAAGACCTGTCCACTCCTTCTACCAGAAACAAGATTTGTTTAGGGACACACCTCGTTACCACGGGACATAAGCACTCAAACTATGCCATAGCGGGAATATTCTAGAGCAGGGGTGGGGAATGTCCGACCCGCGGGCCATATGGGGTCGTATAAGGTCCGCGAAATCATTTGATCTGACCCGGCCTGGACAACTTCAGGCGGAAGTCAAAATTTCGTATATCTAGGACAGTTGTTTTTTTTTTTTTTTCTTTTTTTTTTATAGCGACATACATTCACTTATATTACGATAAGTATGAACACAGCTGTGGCGAAACTACGGCTTGAGCAAGTACGGCAGGCTTATTTTTAAGTTGATAATTTTGTTCGGCCCGGTACGATGTTATATAAATATTTTAATGGTCCTTTACAGAAAAAAGGTTCCCCACTCTAAAGCACATCTAACACCACGGTAGTGTGCTTGCAGTAAGTTTTCTTTAAACATTTTTTTCCTCGAACAGAACACATGGGAACAGCCAATGTTGCAGGCTTTAGTGGTTCTCAGAACATGAGCTTTATCACACGCATGCGTGCACGTACAGACAGGGTGAACACACTGTACGCCATTTCCAGAGAACTAGATGCACATGTAAGACTGTTGTTAGGGGTCAAACCCAGGAACTACATGCACGAGACGTTGACAAACACTCCCCCACCCATCGCTCTTTCCTACATCCCCCACCAAATCCCTCCCCCAATCGGAGCAGGAGCCATGTGTTGAAATGCTTTCGGTTAACATCAAGAAAGAAAATCCTAGATTTGCTAAAAATGTCTCCAAAGGGAAGGGAATATGAAACTAAGGGGCAAATTAAAACAATGTGCTGTCGTGATTTTTTCCAAGGCACTTTTATGTAGACAAAACTGCAAATGTCTGCGTACAGAAGCAGGCACAAGCACTTTTAACCTGCTAGCATTGTCGTGTGTGTGTAGTTGAGTTCGGGAACAAAACATGGACCAAACTAAATAAAATGACAGAAGCTTTCATGTCCATACCAACACGCATGCATGAAAGGTTTGAAAGGTAACCCAGACCGTTTTAAATATTTTAATACTGATCCAAAAGATCTGCCGAGCAAAATACTGTGCTTTATAAAAATGTTAACTTATAAGCTCCATACATTATCTCGAAAGTTCTATAAGCAGAGTAGTGCTCAAGAGCACACACACACACAAATTCCTGCCAGATATATATCTGTGTTACGGACAGCAACACTTTATTTGGCTTTTGATTAAAAAAAACCTAAAGCATAAGACGTCTTGACACGAAGAAGACCATCGGCTCCAAGATATAAGATGCCCTGCACTTCAAACAGTCCAAAGATCATGAAGATAAAAGAGGGTAACTCCTGTTGCTTTGTTCAGTTATGGCACGTTGTTACTGATTCTAACATTCTGTCTTCTCTCCCCTTCTGTTGCAAGGCACTGATAAGGAAACATATGAAGTCGTAATATATATGGGATGTAAGAATACACTACGCGGCCATGAAACATGAGGATGGGAGTAGACTGAGATAAACTAGCACTCAAATACACTCACATTTCGAGAAGCACATGACACGAGTAAATCATGTGTGCATTATACACCCTGGTCCAGACGCCCTGATGGAAGTCCCTGGGACCTGCTCACATGAGTGCATCTCAACAAACAGTAACAAGTGTATGAGATCAGAGAATCCCGTCAATTCCCGACATTCCTTCACACATCGTTAACATTCCTGCTGTTATAGGCAAAACCACCAAGATTCTTGCAAGTCAAGTGAATGTAGTGCCAGGACCTTTCATGTCACTCGACGTCCATTCTTTGACTTGTTATCCCAAAGGTCTTCATGCTTGGTACCACGACTAGCGAATGCGTAGTAGGTGTCACGACGAGCTGTCACGAGTGTCTCCATGTCTACCACCGCACAGTTTGTCAACGGAGCAGATGGAACACGACCTTGACTGATAGCATTTTGACATTTTATAAAGGTTTACAAAGGGTTTCCGACCATTTGTAAACGTTTATAAAGTGTTATTTGGGTTGGCCTCAGCGACGGTCGTGCCACGAACGTTTAATACCTAATCTCTGCGCTCGAACCCTGCCCCAGATTATCTTCTATTCTCTTGTAACGCTCGCTTGTAGTGGAGTCACCAAGCACGTGCAAGTCAGAGTAAAGAATCAGAAAGCACAAAGTCCCCTTTCAAATGATGCTGCCTGCAAAGAATTAACACATTACGTTCTACCCTAGAAATTACTTTTGTAACTAGCTTTCTCTAGATATATCTTGATGTTTTCATTTTTCTATCCACTACTGTCTCATAACAATAAAGGGCGGTGAACGTCAAGGGCGTGATGTACACGTCTTTCATGCTTCCAGACAACGCAGGTGCTCATTGGGTGGAGATAGGAGGAGGAAGTAAGGGTGCTTAAAATCGCTGGCCGGAGCAAGCTTCCAGCACAAGATGTTCAGTTGACACTGAATGCTTTGTTCACATGCTTGTGGGCCTCCTTATTTTCTTCATTTCCTTTAAGTCTTTTTAAGACCAGGAAGTTGAGAAATTTTAAAAGGGACACTATCACTTTCTCTAAGACGATAGTGTCTTAAAGCTTGACGCATCTTTCTGTCCCTATCTGCAGTTTTCTTAGGTCCGTGTAGTATGTCCACCCTGCATGGCAGTTACGTTTGGTGCGACCACACCAGGTCCAACTGTTTTATATTTTAAAAAAAAGGCAACAAAAAAATGGGGTTAGTCTTCTAACCTTTTGCTTGATGGGTGGCTGTGGGGATGGTGTTACAGACCAGGACTTTCCCGTGGCCACTTTTTTCTGAGGGTTATCCTCGTCCCCAGTGTTATTATCTATAAGTCATCATGTAGGCCCAAAGCTAGGAATAAGGCAAAGAAACCGCGCGGAGATGAGCAGGATGATGACGCTCTCAATTAGATAGGTGTGAACTTTGACCTTCTTGCGTCCCAGATAGAAGATAAGAATGGTGAACTAGTGAGACCAGAGATTCAACTAACGATTCCAAGGTCAAAAGAATCGTTCATCCTCCTCCTCATCATCATCATCAAATTATGTATTTCACTTGTAGTAGATGCATTACATCTACCAGGTGGTATTGTATCTAAACTACGGGATGCCACTGAGCTCCTTGTGTCTCCACCAAACAGGTCCCCGATGTGGGGCAGGCCTTTATAAAGTGTCTTCTATCCCAAGCTCGCGTTCTGTCCCAGGAAAGGAGAATTCAACATTCAATAAAGAACATTTGTCTTTTCTCACTAGGTATGTTATGAAAGAACAAGTGCAAACGTTTCAGTGACAGAGGTTCTAGTCACTCAAACACGTTTTGTGTTTGGTATTTTTCTAAGATTAGTAAATTTAGATTAATATCTTTAAAAGTGAGAGAGGGAACATGCATGTTTATCATCTCATAACACTAAATTGCCTTCCTACGTTTACCTAAATCTTACTTGAAGATCAGAACTGCATCTGCTAGCATCACACAATATGTGTTTGACAGACGTTTCCTGTAGCTGCCTGCGATGCAACTTGTTCAGTGAACTGTCAGACACTACCAGCTACTTCAGCTAGGTCGTTAACTCGAAATGTCCAAATTGTGGATTGTCAAGGCAAAGTGTTACAAAATGCCCATTATCTCTTGAATAGGTCATGAACTTAGTGGGCACCTGTAAAAGTGGATGTGGAGGGTGTTGGGGTGACACTACCACAATGATGAGTGTGAAATCACTGTGAATGTGAAGTCTTCTAGTCTTGTGTAGACGTAAAACTATGCCACTAATCCTCTGACAAAGTATAAGGGTATATTTCTCCTTCAGAAATTAACTTCCCATGTATCTGGTATTCATTCTTATCTTGAAACCTCTCCGTGTAGAAACACAATGGTAGTCTAATTTGGACGTTGTCCATGCGGTTGTAACTGATAATGCTGAACGCGAACTGGAAGCTATTTTTCGAGCCCCGCACTAGTTAGCATGAAACTACTAGGTTAAAACTAGATACCAGCGTGGCTGAAACTGCATACTGCAAACATAAAACTACATATCAGTTAGCTGAAACGTTATATTAATGTGGCTGAACTTACACGCCACAATGAAATTGCATACCGTGTGTTAATAATAATAACCGCGGTTGCATTCAGTATGAAGTCATTACTGTGCTTAAATCAGAACAGAACATCTGCCAATGCCACTGAGACTCCTAAGCACATGGCGGCAAAACAACAAGCAGTTCTAGTCAGTCTGCTCACATTGCTGTTGGCTTCTAAAGACTTATGACTGTCACGTGATGTCTTTACACAGCAACGCAATAATAAACAAGTTAAATTAACATAAATCTTCTAAAGCCTTTGTCCCTTTTCAAGCAGCTGCTCCAAGAATTTTTTGTTCTTCTTCTAGAAAGTTTCTGCTTTTTTAAATGGCGGGCGACAGCTTGACTAATCCACACAAGGGGCTTTGCCTACAGCTGTGCTGCGGGTTGTGTATTGTTTATCACACAGTCGTGTGGCAGGCGGCCAAGCAATAGTGTTAGGCTAGGAAGCCGGCATGACATCCCATCTCTTTCCCCCACATCCACCCCACCACACACACACTGGCGGAGTCGAATTCTCCTCAAGAGAGGGCAGGAGAGAGCGGGAGAGGTGAGGCACACTTTTCGATTATTTCTTTTATAAAATACTTGCATACTGAGGTGATGTCATCAATTTCATCTAGCTGACCCACGCTGTCAGAAGGTACCCACCAGCACAACCTCTCTGTCGTCGCTACCTCTCATCACTGTCAATGCTGCTCCAAATGAGGACTTGTTTCAAGACCTCGCCAGCTGTTTCAATCGTTATTTTCTGTCACACCCGCCAACTGGCCAAGCACTAATATTCTGTTGCTTTTACTGCAGCACTAGCAGCGTACACAAAGAACTTGTACTCTGTATAGCAGCGAATGAATATGAGATGTTGCTTAATCTGTGTAATATGTGGGGAGTGCCAGAACACAAACCATATTAGAACCCAAGCAAAAGCGCTGTCCTGGCAGAAAAAAAGATGGTGCCCACAATACAAAGGAGACGCCACTCGCAGACTGAATCACCGGATACGAAGGCACTGTGATTCACTCATGCATATTCATGCTGACAATTACTCACACGTGCCGTCGTTGTTATCTGTCATTTCTTCCAAGCCGATGATAGTGGCTGCAGGCAAGTCTCAATATCGCAAACACGCCGGCCAATTGTGCTACAGACAGCAACACCCGCAGCACACAGTGTCACGGCCATGTTTATCCAAGCTGCCATCTCTTTGTCTAAACATGACAATGGCCTCAGCACCCCTCTACACTCTACAGGACCATCACCTCCACTATTGCACAAAAATAACGTTTATCAACAATGAAAACAATTTCAAATTAACCTTTATGTAGCACTGATTCCTCCATACAAAAGCCACTTGCTTCTTTTACATATTTCATAAAAGCTCTTATGGTCCAGTCATAACAGTGTTGATATGTATCGCTAATATACACAAGATGGGTGCGCATCAGTTATTTGCATGTATGCATGCCTTCGTGCGAAAATAAGAGACGAAAAACGAATGGTGTGCTTCAAATGTTAGAACTGAAGAGCTGTTGATAATAGCGGTTTATTTCAACGCTGCCTTTAACTTCTCTAAAAAAAAAAAAAGCTTTAATTCTATTAAAGCTAGAGCTCTCTGTCTCACCACTATCATCCCTATCGTCAATACTACTACTAATTAATGCTGCTTCCACGACAACAACAGGAATGTACGGCCATCATGACCGCTGTGTGGTGTGGCAATAAACGCCCACAGGCTTTGAGGGAAACACAGCAACCAATCGTTACGATAATGTTAGCAAGTAGACTGGTTCCAGCGAAATGTCGTCCCTCTCAGGCCAAAACAGACCACGTGACACTGGCGTGAATCCTCCAGACACTTTCCCGTTGTTCTGATGCTGTTGCTCCCCCAGGTTTACTCCAACTTCTATGTAGCCCCCATCTTATTGCTTACACTCAACCTGTTTTCGCTCGACAAACCACATTCACTCATAAAGGCGTATGATCAATTATCAGTAACACCGAAATCTCAGACCCCAGGGGGAAGCAGTCCAGATCAATAAGACAGAGAGAGAGAAGGAGGAGGAAGACGATGTCCAAATACATGAAAAATAAAAACGCAAAGTAAATGTTGAACGTTGTAGAAGCAGGAACGGAGAAAAATGCATAATAAATGCAGAATTCTGCTACACGTGAGGGCGAGTGGTGGGGACTAAAACAGCGGCCAAGCATTGTCAGATGAAAGGAAATAAATCTGAACTCGTGCTGTCTGCTAGAAGATTCAATTAGGTAGGCACCATCAATCACACGGCAACCCTCAGCCGTACACGGAGGCGTGGGAGGGGGAGTACCGCTAGTAGGCATACAGCCGACCGCCACCTAGTGGCAGAGACCACGATTCCACTCGACCCAACGGCAGGGCTCATCTGCTACGACTGTAAGTGAAGGCCATCACAAGTGAAGCGCGAAATGTGCTAACCTCAGTCCTTCCCTTGGGACGAGTATGTCTTGTCTCTTCCGAGTGCTGCTTGTGTTCAACAGTCACATCTCTCCCACCTTGGATAACTCTTGCTCCGCTTTAATCCCCCATCTCCGTCTTCACTCTGATGGACTTGGTTTCAGTTCGTAAGCCAGCCAGCGACGATCTGGGAGACATGGTTAGGGAACACACTAGTGATTGGTTGTGACCCGGGCTAAGAGGGGCTGTACTATTCGAGAAAAAAGTAATAAAGACAGAGACAAGGAAAAGCTCTTATATCAAGCAGAAAAAAGTACGAGGCAAAAACACAGAACTACAGAATGTTCTACACGCCATGTACGCCATAAGCTGTTGTTGGGACATCATGTGCTGTGCTGTTCCTCCTGCGATATCGATTTCTGCGAACACACAGGAGATGGACTGAAGCTTATTAGCTTCATCAGTGGCGCCAGGCAGGAAATAGTCATTTGGGTGTCACGCTGTGGGCATCGCCCGTAGCAACAGGTCTCAAGGACGCATCCATGAAAATCCCGTTGTAAGCCTCTGCAGCCATTTTGACACTATCAGGTCCAGCCCCGAGGAACTGGGGACAGGGGTAAGCTGCTCACCTTGCGCTCCTCTGCTGTCAAGACTGCGGCTAGTGACCTTTCCCGACTAAGACCGGCAGGTGTTGGTACCCGAATATATTTCAGTAGTTGGTCACAGTCGCTCAAAACACAATGTTCACAGCCTACATAGACGAGTCACTTTACGACGGCACACAAACAACGCAGTTACCTTATAACCCTGGATTTAAAAACAGTTTCCCTCCTTTCTCATCTCTCGTACAAGCACCCTTCCGCGTTACTACCGCGATACCTTTTGTTAAAGACACCTGGATGTAGGCAGTATTACGCATTCCCGTCTGCTAAATATCTTTCATCCTCCATCCCTTATCAGCAATAGATATGTTATTTCTTTTCTACAAACGCCTGTTGTCTACAAGAGGCGGTACGCCAGGGAATGTTATAAGTCGACAGGTCAGCACCGAACACGCATAATAAATGTCAAAGCACAGTACCAGGGCGGCAGCAGTAGAGAGCGAAACCGTGGCAGACTGTAAACACGCCTACACATTTGGCAACAACAGCCCGCCGCCAGTCTCTCGTCATCCCTGTCGACCCCCACTCCCTTTCGCCCGTTGATGCTGGCTACCTGCTTTCCTACCACTCACGATGAATGAAGCAGCAACACCGCTGAACCCTGGTGCAAAATAATCCCACGTAGAGTCAGGGTGTGCCACAGCCACTTCTGGTATGAACAAAATAATGGAATCTGTTGTGTCGCTGTATCAAAACCCATCTCTGGAGAATGATAGGGGATTTTTGTGGGAAGAAAGAAGAATCACCTTTGTGGGAGAGTAGACTAGCTGGCATCGGACTAACACCCTCAGCATTATCATGTTCATGGCTGTCAACCCAAAGATGCAGTACAGCCGGGCAATGTAATACCAGTATTGTATGGTGTGCACTTAGCTTACTCTGCTCGGATTCAACGTGTTGCCATTTTCAAGAATTCACATTCTTCATTCATCTGTAAAACAGATGATGTGCTCTGCATGATCTTTTCAAAGTCTTTATACGAGATCTCTGAATAAATATGATAAAAAAAAAAAAAAGCAACTGCACGAAGAACAATCCTTAGCTATAGCCACCACTTTCTCGACAATCACCAATCACACACTTATAGATGTCATTAAATGCACTATTAAATACACACTATGTACCAAAAGCCAAAACCCTCCTGGCGCTAATGCATGCACACGCACACCCTCACACACACACACGTCCAACACAGTCCACTTTCACCGCCGGTTGCATGCAAAGATAATTATACCCACACATGCGGGTAAGAAGACATGCAAGCGCGCGCACACACACACAAATACAGCACATTTCCCCATTCAGTGTCACACTGTGACGATTATGGAAATGGTTGCAAATACATTTAAGTAAAAGCTCGTGTAGACTTTTACTCAAGGATGACAAACTTGCCTTTCTTCCCATCTCACACACAGACACACTCAGTCGCAACGTGCGCTTGAAAACAATGAAGATTGGGGCGATAAGACCCGAGTTCACGCAGGAGCAGCCACAAACAAAGCGCCGTCTTCATGCTGCTGGGCTCCGGTGCATAGGCGGTCTTAACTCGAGTTAAGACCGCAGTTAAGCCAAGCACGCTGTCTTAACCTAAGACGCCTGCTAAGCGCGGTGCATGGGCGGTCTCAACTCGCTAAGCAAGCGGTCTTAGTCTTAAAATTTAAGACTGGTCCCCCCCAGGCTTAACTCCTTGCTTAGCCGCGACACGCTGCTTACGCATGACCGCACGGCGGCTTTCGTAGTAACAGAGGCGCTTGATCGTGTTGTTTACTGAGTTGCCCTGCGTATACCATTGACAGATACAGATTTTTCACTACTTAGGGATCCATCAAATCCATTTGAAATGTGTGACGTCGATTTGTTTCATCGTTTTCGAATCCGTCGAACGAACATAACAGTGGAAAATGATTTCGACCATCATTTTCAACGAAAAGACTCTATTCCGCCTTTGCTGCAGGTAAGACCATAGTCACCACCACTATATAAATATATAATTAATAAGTGTAATTGACAGCATTACGTTAAAAATATTTAATAATGTTAGAATGACATCAAAATATAATTACATAATAAAACAATGGCGTATAACTTAAGACGGTGTTGACGAAAGTGGGTGATGTTTGTTATTATTATTGCCGCTCTCAGGTAAACATGAGACCACAAAACCAATACATTTTTGGAAAGGATAAAACTAATTGAACTTTGCAATAAAAGTAATGAAAATTTTCTACTTTCACTCTGGCGACAGCAATAATCCAAGAAAATTCACAGTTTGCTATACTTGGCTCATATGAGCAGAGGCACAATTCTGGCCCATCCACTGTGCTCCAAGTATTGTTTTAGAGTATTATTAACCTTAACATTATTAAAAAATTGACGTCATTGTATTTAAGTAAAACAACACAGAATAAAGTAGCAGAGCACCCAGAATCTCCGATATAGTTTGATTTAATACATCATTTTGACAGGCAGTTCCTTGCAGTATGCCTCAAGTTGTAAGCATGTGGCTCAAGAGGTAAATAATCATAATAGGTTAATGTTCACATCGTCCTTTTTAACTAAAAATGGACAGTTTCGTTGAGATGTGAGTACTAAAATATATAAATCATTGAGGTCAATAATGTTTCCTGTCTTTTGCAGGTGATGGTGGCATTACAATTTTATGCAACAAGGCATAATGCAAGTTGTAGTGGCTGACACTTTTGGCATTGACATGGGATGAATATGGGAGACAGTGGCTACCCGCTGACTGATTGGCTTAGTATCCCCTTTTTTTAAAATGCAGACACTAGAACAAGGAAAAGTTCAACTGTGCCCACAGCTCAACAAGTGACACCATTGAGAGAACCAAATTAATGATGTTCTCAAAAATTGGTTCCATTTTCTTCAGGAACAACTATGATAAATACTGTCTTTGCTTTGTCAGGTTTAAAATGCACAAGTTTTGCTTGTGGGCTGGTTAGTATGTGTCTTTACTCCATGTTATAATATATTGCACCCTTTTGTTTGCATCATGGTTTAGAAATACATAAACTCCTCCCCTTTAATATCCAATGCTCCAGAATATATTGTGTGACATCAGATACATCCCTGCCAAAGCAGCAAAAATCATCAGGTGTTCCATAGTGCTGTCAGAATTTCTAACTGAATGGTCACAGCATTTATTATTCAATTTGACTTTGGCTGAATAGCAGCATCCGCCTCAACCAGTTGGTCAACACGTTGAGCAGCCGGCATTACCAATTCATTTTCCATCTGTTTTTCCATGTAGTATTTGTTATCTCAGCCTGCGCCAGATTTATTTTGATTTCCATCAATTGCGATTCTTTTTTAACATGATCAAGTTCACTGTCCAGGAGATACAAAGTTTTTCTTTCTTTAATCTTTGTTGT
>SRHC01000809.1:3358-19641 GCA_004794325.1 Pomacea maculata | reverse complement strand
TAGGAAAGTGTTTACGGGACTGAGATGGACCACAGAGAGGTCGGACAGACACACGAAGACACTCGCCAGGACACACTCTGGAATGTCACGCCTGTCGCTGTCACGTTTGAGGGTTTTAACCATTTAATGGGACATTTAGTTCTGATAACCGCCAAGCTCAGTGGAAACCTGTGTTTGAAATGTCTGAGCTAACATCCCTGTTTCATTATCGCAGCACGTCTATTAACATCACCATCGTATCTCACTGTAAACATATCAGACTTGTTTTCCCACGTGCATACCTTTTAAAGCTCTCTGATTTCTCATGGCATGTTGCTTTGACAACGTGAACGCATTAATATGTAATCCTGTGTTGTTGACCTTTTTCTGCACGAGTTTATGCGAGTGCCGCCATTTGTCCTGGGTTCAGATCTCGTCTCGGGCACTCTGTCCTTTCTCGGCATGTAGCATCTGTTTCCAGGGCTGTCTGTCCTGCCATGATACAGTCTTAGCTGCTGGCTCGGCGTAAAATATCAATTCCCCCTCCCCATGTGAACATGCTTATATATATGCATTCTGTATGTGGGGCTATGTGCTGAGCAAGCTGTACGCTCAGTTCTTGTGTATTCGCAGCATGCGTACAAAGACAGCAACTGGAAACAGACCGGCAGACAGGAAAACAAAATGGACAGAAAAGACATGAGTATGTGCGGTTGCCTTCTCTTGGCATCTGATGAAAAGAGGCTTAACATTTGAAGCCAGAAGTTCAACTCTGTTTGGGAGGTCGGGTCATCAGCTGAAAGTTCGCCCATGTGTGGGGCCGAGTCTGGAACATGGCGGCACTAGTCTGGCTTCTGATCTCTGTGTTTTTATTTTATCTTAATCATTCTATCTTGTATGTTGACAGAAAAGGACAAAATATCTTTACAAAAGACTGCTCAGAGGTCCTGGAACCCCACGAAAACTCTTGTAAGAATGCTTGTGTTGTTTGTTTGTGGTTAGTTGTTTCTTTTAATATAAAAGTGGTTTCACATCGCGTTTATTTTACCTATTGAAGGGAAGAGTGGAAACCAGAGTACCCTGAGAAAACATCCGGCGGTCAACCTTGCGAACTGTCTGGGAAAGGGCTATCTCCATTAGCCCATGCCTTCCTCATGGTTTGAATGATATTCGAATGCTGAATCTTGGCAATGAGTTGCTGGAGGGTCAGGTTGCCAGGCTGCCGCTGTGCGGGTGTGGACAAGGACGCCGTCGCAGACAGGCTCCGCTGTACCCGGCACCAGGTTCGCTCCCTCAATCATCGCGTCGTTCACGTATGACGATGGCGCGCGGGAATGTGGCTCCCTCTCGCAGAACGACGGGTGGGTAGATGGGGGCAGGCGGGAGGGCAGTGGGGTACAGTTGTAGCACTGCGCTGTATTGTTGTCGGAATGTCGGGTATCGCAGAACACGTGAAGTAACGTGCGGAGAAAGATGAAAACAGCGGGGTCACGTTACGGGGGTCAGTTGGTTCTTGTCAGGGAAACAAAACAACCAGTGGCTGGAGATGACAGGCCGTTAAACAGTTTTGAGTTTTATTTCTCTCACGAGTCCGCAGCCTTCCTCCAGTACTCTATTCTCTTAAGGAATCATGTTTCCGTTCATGAGATTTCAGGAAAATAATAATTGATAGTTCTGTTCGTAGTTCCTGGTAATGTGAGAGAGAGAGAGAGCAAAAAAAAAAAAAGGAAGGAAAGAAAGATAATCTAGAATGAGTTATCTCGAAGGGAGGACGGAAGTATAGAGAGGGCTGTGGGTTCAGGTCTCGTTTCCGCACACGATCTTTCTCGGCGTGAAATATTAGCGAGGACGAAACATTACACGTGGAGACGGTTACGATGTAGTCAACTCGGTCAACAGTAGACTGGCCTCACGTTTCCAGTGACATCACTTCCGCTTACTCACAAAACTGTGACAGAAGCTGGTCTCGTGATGACGGACGATGAGATCATGCTATGGCTGTACAGTTTCAACCGTTTCATTTGGCTTTTACTCACGGAATAATCTATGATATGTCTGTCAGTATGTACGTACTGTACATGTCGGACTGTAAGCCGCGACTTGTGTCCTCAGGTTTGAACCCCGCTGCTGAAGCAAGAAAGCGGCTTGTTTGCGGATTTTCCCCGATTTTTCAGATTTCGATTTATTTTTCGATGAGCTCCATGTTACAGTGCTAACTGTTCACGTTGTCACAGTGCTAACTGTTCACGTTGTTACGTTGTTACAGTGCTAACTGTTCACGTTGTCACAGTGCTAACTGTTCACGTTGTTACAGTGCTAACTGTTCACGTTGCTACAGTGCTAACTGTTCACGTTGTTACAGTGCTAACTGTTCACGTTGTCACGTTGTTACAGTGCTAACTGTTCACATTTTTAAATCAAAGCAGCATACAAATGAAGCATTCAGGTCAGCTGCTGAAGCACACACCCTCATCATGCCGAAAACGAGATGAAATGCTTGTGGATATCTGTGGCTTATAAACAAATAGAGATTTTAAAAAAAAATTAGTGGGTGTGACGTATATACAGGTGAGCTCAACAGACCGACATTTATGGAATGTGTGCATGTGTGTGTGTGTCGTGAACCTCGGGTACGGGTGGGCGAAATGGACAGAGGTGATGGAGCCGCTGCCCTTGGACTGATTACACTCGATGCCCTCGCCAACCACGCCGACATCTACATGTATGCGAAACACGCTAAATTACAGGTAAAGATAATACAATCTGACTCCACCAGCCTACATTCCAGAATAATCACCTGAAGGCACTTTAGCGGGACACAGACAATTGTAATGAAATCAAAGATTTGTACAAGAAGATATAGATAATACAATAACTTCGAAGATTCAAAATATGGCTCGTCCTCTATGGCTCCCTTTTACAATTCCTGATCTCTCATCCATATAAAGTGAGTCACGGTCTAGTTACCTTAGTTACCACACACACCACACTATACTCGTGCGACACACACTCGTCACTTGTGTCTCTCGCGTTGTGGAGGTCCCCGATGTGTACTGGCGAATGAAATCCGATGATGTCCTCGTCGATGGTAACTGCTTTCACACGAGTACTGACACACGAGACACGTCCCTTGTGTCACCATGTGTCCTTCCATAGACGGAAGTGGTGTCTATCAGTGTCTAGTGAGGGGACCAAAGCTTGTCCACAGGCCTCGAGACCAAACATCCACTGGCGGGATGAAGTGTTGAGCTGTCACAGAGCGAGTCTGCACAGCTGAGTAAAGTCGTGCTGAGTAGTCACGTGTCCAGCACTCTCAGCAGACGATCTGATATCAACCACTTTGATCAGTCTCTTCATTGACCTTTTCCCTGCAGAGCCCAATGCTAGACGCCAATTCTCAATGGTTGCAATGATAAATCCTCATCCTCGGGGATCATCGTCTCTCGCGACTTGCCAAGCGTACTATGCACTCACTTCCAACCATTGTTACCTAGCTACGACCAAAAGCTAGTACATGATGGACAAGTGATCACACTGATTACTTTTACCAATGCACCCCTTCTATCCCCCTCCCCTACCTGTAACGCAACTGTGGAGAGAGACGCCACCTAGTCGGGCTACCTGTTCACTACCTGTGTCGGGCTTGGTGGCGCTAGCATCAAACGTTGTACACTAGGGACATCCGACATTAAGTGCAAAGTGGGCATTCCAGCTCGCGGTCACCTCTGGTTTTAGGAAGTTCAGATGTGTGCATGATGTGGACATCTTTCAATGATTCTCCCCTCGCCCCAATTACTCGCCTAAAGACCGTTTTGGCCTATGACCTCCCCACAGGGACTCTTAAAGAGGATTTAGGAGTTAATGGCCCCTGATCGTCTTCACTCCAAGTGAGGGCCAATATGTCTCCTCCCACAGGTATGGTCAGCTGTGACTGATACACAGGTATGGTCAGCTCTGATACACAGGTATAGTCAGCTTATAACAGAATCGTCGCAGACAACTCCGGCCCCCCTACTCGTCCCATTCTACCCTCTCACGTCGTCCTCCCCGTTCTCTCCCTCCCCGTTTTCTATCTCTCATGGCGGTATTAATCTTCTCTCCGTCGCCATCTTGTAGCAGTCGGAATTGCAGAAGCACTCGCCGCCATGTCGCCATGCTAAGCCTATCTAAGGGACACAACTTTCTTTCTCACGACAAAGATACAGCGATGGTGAGGCAAAGATACAGCTACGATACGGAGCGATACTATCAGCAATAGTTTTCCTTGCTGCGCCAGCAAGTCTGGGGCCGTGAGTATGAGTCAGCCGAGCTTTAGCCGAGCATCAACCCATCAGTCTATTGATTCTGTCCACGTGACTTCCTGCCGTCCTCGCTCCTTTTTCCTACAGCGACGTCACGCAATAACGGGGAGATAATCCCGCCTTTAGGCATCAGAAGCACACGTGGTGTCTGCAATCTTCGGGAAAAAAACCGACCTGTTCGTCGAGGAAATGAAGTCTTCGACTTATGAAGATGAGACTGAGTGATGAAAAAGACTTCAGCGAGACAGCTCAGGCCACGCAGCAGCGGCAGAAAGTGCTTTCATGTGATCACAATCCTCGTGGTTGGAATCGGAAGGAACTTGGCCACAGATGGGTCATAACTGAATACACTTCATCTTATCTTCAGTGACCAAGCTGTTTAGTCAGGATGATGGAATCCATTACTGGAGAGAGTGAAGCAGGCGCTCAGTGTTGTTTTCACATTTTACACAGGAGATGTCCGAGTGAATATTAGGCTTCGCCATCTTAGACCATGTGTGTGTGTGTAAGAGAGAGAATCTTTTCATTATTTTTTTTTAAAGACATAAAGAAAAGCTCGAGCACTCGCACTCATAAATGCACGCAAGAACGCATGTACTCTCCACACACACACACGATACACAAAACCTAACACACTCATGCTCAAAAATGCATGCAAGCGCATAAAACACACACACACACAATACACAAACACCGACACAAACGCTTGTAAGAGAGCGCAGTAGCAGAGGTGCATCAGCCACGTGGCCTAAGTCACGTGTCCTGCAGACAGCCGCCATGACAGATGAGTCAGCAGCTGGCGCGGGACGTGTGACTTCATCACGTGCAAACAATCAGGACTGAAAAATCGCCCTGACCCTGCCTTATGACCTGTGAGCCCCTGTAGTGAAGACCTCTACTGACGACATGATGCGGGCTTTCGGTGAAACAAGCCGCACCACCCAGAAAGAGAACTTGTCCGGGTACTGACCTCTGCTCGGCTCCCGTCCTCCGCTAACAAAGAGCGACCTCTGCCGGCCACCCACCAAGCTCCCCATCTGGCTGAGTATACTATACAGTTGTATCCTCGTCATCGTAACATCTATCAAGCGCAAATACCCTGTAGACTAACTGCGCTGGTATACGACCGATGATATGTATCCGCTTGAACTCTCCAAAGTGGGGACGTAACCCAGGGGTTCAGGTCAAGGCCGCTCGACACGACGGCGACTTGCCGCAGCTCGACAACATTTTAGTTTCTTACTATAGTTTGATATTTACAACTGTGGTAAAATTCTCAAAGTGCTCAATAGACTTGCAATAAATTATTTATTCACTTCTTTTCCCTTAGCAAAGTCCTCGACCTTCGCTTCTCCACTAAAGTAAAAACACAGCAGACCCTAAAGGTTGAGCTTTTGTCCCTCGTCAACGTGCTTTGGCCTCGTTCTAGAAGGTAACGCGGAGAAAATGCGTTTGCAAGCAGTGCAGAATACGTGTCCACAATGAGACTCTCCACAGGAGAGCAGGTTCAAGGCCAACTGCCTGTCGTCGACCTGTCGTCGACCTGTCATCGAGGATGTCAGTCGGCTATCAGCTGTTGGCGCCTCAAACAGCCTCTCGCGCTGATATCCCATCACACTCAGCGAAAAGGTCAAAGTGAACATCGACAACATCCGGGTAATGTAAGCGCACGAACTGGAGTAGAGGACTGAAGGATCAGTTGATCCATTGGTTGATGGATTGTTAATTGAATTAGTTCATTAGTGCATTCACAATGATCCCGCTCGATCTATTGTGTTACATCAATGTCACGGACACCGGAATCAAGGAGGAAAAGTGAGAGGCAGGTAAATGTTGTAGATAACTGAGGTCAATAGGGTCCGAGCCAAACGTGCTCCCTCCAGACAACAAAGCACAAAGCAAACTGAATCCAGTCTGGCTGGACAACGCCATTTTTCTCCACACCCTAATTCCTCCCTCGACCATCTTCCTCTTCCTCCAGCTGCTAAGGTGTTGCTCTAAGAGGGTCTTCTCTCCTCGCTCATTACCAGAGAGGAAATATGAAAGAGAACGAGAAACGTCTTTCCTGTACCTGAGGGATGATCGAAACTGGAGTGTGCATATCTGAAGATTTTCAGGATTCGGAGAACGCGATCTGTTACGAGAATTTTCCGATAGCTAGAAGGAAGGAGTAAATAAATGATGAAGTTGACACATTACTTGAAGTTGCGAGAGAAAGTTTATTAACTGGTAATTGGTTCACACGGAAAGGCTGACAATTATTTCCAGGTGGAGTGTGAAAAAAGAATGAGTGTGAAAAATAAACATTAATCATGAAAATTATTTGCTAGCAATTTCTAATCGCTTTTTGTTTTGTTAAATACACATCAGTTCTGGGGTTGTCGCCACTGATGATGCTGTTGCTGTTGAGAAAGATGATGATTCCGGAGGGAAAAAAGCAGCAGCGAGAGTAAAGTTCAGTTGTTATCGGACAAAGCCTTCAAGAACCAGTTCACGTGTAATGGATGTGATTGTTTGAGCCGGATGCCAAGAAAGTAGCAAGACTGACCTCCCCTGTTTACACGACAGTGGCGCCATCAATAACAATTAGCGCCGTTGGTGCGTGAGGTGGCCCGGGGTTATCGTACTTGGCGATTCCTTTGCTCAGCCAAGTCTGCGACTGGACTTGATTGATTGATTGATGGATTGATTGATTGATCCCGGCGCTGTGCTGAGAGAGTGTGATTAAAGACCTGAAATAATGGCGTGCTGGCTTGGCAACAACGGATTTTGTTTTCTGTTGTTTTGTTTCCTGAGCTGCAATCTGATCAGGTTGTTGATGTCAGTATGCTGACCAGATTCGGGGTGTACAACCCCAGGGGTCTGAAGGAATGCAGGTAGCGGGGGATGGGGTGGAAGGAAGGACTTTGGAGGGGGAGAGGGCTGAGCAGAGCACGGACGCACTTGTGGAAGGATAGATGACGTCAGGTCGATGGACAAGCCCTGGAGCACGTGAGGGATGCACGGAGATGCCCGCAGTCTTGGCCGAGGATCGTCTTGAGAGCGTCTGAGAGATTCGGGGCGAGGGGATCCTGTCTGGGTTACACTGCCTCTCCCTCTCCCTCTCTCCTCTCTCCCCTCTCTCTATCTTTCTCCTCCTATCTCTCTTCTTTCTCCCCCTCTCTCAGCTCTCTCCATCTTTCTCCTCTCTCTCTCTCTGCTCTCTCCCCCTATCTCTCTCCTCTCTCTCCTCTCTCAGCTCTCTCCATCTTTCTCCTCTCTCTCTCTGCTCTCTTCCCCTATCTCTCTCCTCTCTCAGCTCTCTCATCAATTTACTGAGTTCGGGTGCCAAGTAGTGGAACCTCTTACTTATTTTCATTCTGTTCAGTCACCATAACCTCTTCATCGTCCCAGATGATAGTAAGAATCACAACAATGATAACGGCGATGGTAGCGACGACGATTACGATGACGACGCTGCATTATTTCATTTACCTGACTTAAGACATAGAACAAAGCCGAGGCTAGTTTTCGTTTGAAGAGTAATACACTAATACAGTGGTGTTCAGTGTGACACTAATACAGTGATGTACAGTGTGACACTAGTACAGTGATGTACAGTGTGACACTAATACAGTGATGTACAGTGTGACACTAATACAGTGATGTACAGTGTGACACTAATACAGTGGTGTACAGTGTGACACTAATACAGTGGTGTACAGTGTGACACTAATACAGTGATGTACAGTGTGACACTAATACAGTGGTGTACAGTGTGACACTAATACAGTGGTGTTCAGTGTGACACTAATACAGTGATGTACAGTGTGACACTAATACAGTGGCGTACAGTGTGACACTAATACAGTGGTGTACAGTGTGACACTAATACAGTGGTGTACAGTGTGACACTAATACAGTGATGTACAGTGTGACACTAATACAGTGGTGTACAGTGTGACACTAATACAGTGGTGTACAGTGTGACACTAATACAGTGGCGTACAGTGTGACACTAATACAGTGGTGTACAGTGTGACACTAATACAGTGGTGTACAGTGTGACACTAATACAGTGGCGTACAGTGTGACACTAATACAGTGATGTACAGTGTGACACTAGTACAATGTTGAATAGTCAGACACTAATACAGTGATGTACAGTGTGACACTAATACAGTGGTGTACAGTGTGACACTAATACAGTGATGTACAGTGTGACACTAATACAGTGGTGTACAGTGTGACACTAATACAGTGGTGTACAGTGTGACACTAATACAGTGGTGTACAGTGTGACACTAATACAGTGATGTACAGTCAGACACTGGTACAGTGATGTACAGTCAGACACTGGTACAGTGATGTACAGTGTGATACTAATACAGTAGTGCACAGTGTGACACTAATACAGTAGTGTACAGTCAGACACTGGTACAATGGTGTACAGTGTGACACTAGTACAATGTTGAATAGTCAGACACTAATACAGTGGTGTACAGTGTGACACTAATACAGTGATGTACAGTCAGACACTGGTACAGTGATGTACATTGTGATACTAATACAGTAGTGTACAGTGTGACACTAATACAGTAGTGTACAGTCAGACACTGGTACAATGGTGTACAGTGTGACACTAGTACAATGTTGAATAGTCAGACACTAATACAGTGGTGTACAGTTAGTCTTCAGTTTACTTCAGGTGCACAGCACAAATCAGAGACTGTGCACGAATGTTCCAGAAAAGCTTTTTATTATTTGATTACAAATAAATCAGGAAAAGTAAATCTGCAGAAAACTGTGATCGAATGGCTTTCTTTATCCGACGATACTCTAATGGATGCGTCGGTAAAATTCAACACACTTTTAACTGTGGACAGACAGACGGACGGACGGACGGACAGACAGACACACAGACAGACAATTAACGGCAAAGAAACAGTTTGTGCGGGTGACAGTTACCCCAGTGGTGACACCGAGGCAGGACTGGGGTGTGTAATGTCGTACACGTGTAAGTCAAGTCTGTGATGTGTCAATCGATGTCGAGGCTGTCACGGGATCCAGTCTGTCTAAAGCCCTCGGCGGAACACCAGACGACAATCGAATGGAGCGACTGGCGCCGCGATCAGATGTCGGCAAACTGCAAAATCCTTTTACGGCATTCAATCGGATTGGCTGCCAGCTGTCACGTGATGTGGTCGACGGTAATGATGCGGGCTGACGCGCACACAATCACAACCATGCTTCTAAGATTTCTGTTTTAAATGTGTCAGAACCTCATTAATTCGTTCTGTAATTTATGTTTATATCCTTGGCATTGCTAGTCGAAACCGTTTGACAAACAACATATTCTTTAGAAAGTTTAAAAATTAAAAGGTGATGATTTATAATCAAGTTTTATAATGAGCGAGTAGTTCTTCTTTTTCTCATTTTTGAGCTCTGTATATCGCAAGACATGTGCAGTAAAAGTATTGCTGCATGGAAGACACCGTCGTCGTTGTTGTTGTTGTTGTTGTTGTTGTTGTTGTTGTTGTTGTTGTTGTTGTGAGACCAATGTAATGCCGAACCAACACTGTATCCTTGTAATGTAAATGGTATTTGTTAGTGAGACTGGGTAGGTTCCAGAAAACAGATGGAGGGGAGAGAAAGACAGAGCAATGGAGGTACGGAGTGAGAGCCAGGATGTGGCTGACATGTCTCAGGGTGAGTGTCAGGACACACGGCATTAATCATGCCAGACACTGACAGCCTTTGAAGGCGCCGCGCTAGAGAGAGATTTAATTAAAGAGTTGAGTACCAGCACTTGGCGGCAGCAGCTTCTGGCAACACTTCAAAGCTTCTGTGTCCCACAAGATTTTTTTTTCTAAAACTCCAGTCAGTCAAGAGGATCAACTTATAGATACTGTAGCCTACTTTCCTTCCTTTGTTTATTAATTTATTTCCTTCCTTCCTTCTTTTTTTCTTTGTTTCTCACAAAAGGTAATGAACTTGGCTTGCTCATTGTATCTTTTCGCTTCCTTTTTCATCTCATTAAATCTTGGCGTTCTTAGTTATCATCGTTTCCATCATCAGCGGCGTTTATTTACAACGGAAAGTGGAGAAGGTTCAGAGGTTATTTCTCCACGAACTACCGGCCTACATCAGTGACTAAAGCAAGTTCACCGTCAAACACAAAACAAAGTTTTTGCATTTTTGTAATCGAACCTCAGGCTGCGTGACCCAGATGCAGGCCGCGAATGGCGGCCAGTTGAAGACCTGATGTCACAGCTGTGCTGGTGTTGGTGTGGGACGGGGGACGTGTTGCTGTACAAGGACAATACCTGTGGCAGACACACCTCACACCTTGATAAAGGAAAACTTGGGTGGGGGGAGCAGGGGCTGACTTTACTTCTGTCGTTCAACACAAAGAGTGTCAACTGTGGTTTGCTACTTTCATCATCGCCTCCTTCATCGAACAATCATCACCATCACCAACATCACCACTTTAACCATCATCATCATCACAACCACAACTGCTGCAGATGTTATCAGGAATTGGTGTGTGTGTGAATGTCTCTCTGTGTTTCTTCAGTGCCTCCCTGTCTTTGTGTGTTTTCAAACTGTGCCACAGCAACAAAGACCAGCCGCTGCTCTCGTCAGCACAGAGGACTGAGACGACGAACGTGCCGGTACGAGCGGCGATGAACAATGAACTGAGGTCACACTGACCTAAGGCACGCGCTACACTGCCGCAGCCTCCAGCTCGTGCCTTGCACGTGCAAGAAGCCACGTCATCCGTGCAAACCGTTGAGAGAATAATATCCCAGGCCGAAGGTTCGAGAACCTCAAACTCTGTGACTCACGAACAGAGGTAGTTGCATGCACAAAGAAGGTGTGACAGAGCTTTGCTATGAGTCCGCGAGAATATTGTTGGACGTACAGGACGTAGTGTGCTTGCAGCAACAGATTGCTGTTGGACGTACAGGACGTAGTGTGCTTACAGCAACAGATTACTGTTGGACGTACAGGACGTAGTGTGCTTACAAGTGCGAGAGAAGACAAAAAGAGAAAGGGAGCAAACTTTACAGTAATTACCAAGTCTGCTCGTAAAAAATCATAAAATGCATAATAAATGGCGAGACTGCTCTGTGAGCAAGCTGTGTTAAAAATAGTTCTGACATTTTCTGTTGGCTTGACGATAGCACTTGACACGTGACTTGTCAGTCAGGTCACTGTGATCGTAGGATAGTCCGCAGACATGTGATTAATGACTGTGTGATGTAGGTCTAGATGGCGACGTCAAACGTATGCAACCATGAAAGAGAAAAAAATGCAATGAAAGTAAACAATGGAGGTTGGTGCCGCACACAATTTTCTGGTGAAACAGTGTTTATAAGGGATAATGGTTTTAAGCGCTTGTAATTTTGAACGATTGGTTGAAAGGAGATCACTCAATGGTTAAAATGTCAAACAAGAAAAACCACTGGTTCCCATGCAGAGACAGAAAGAAAGCTTTTGGAAGTTAAAGAAATCTGAGGAAGAAAGAAACAAAGGAAGGTGTTGGAGGAGATGTGAACGCAGCCCATCACGCTCTCTCTTTACCAGCGGCCATGAAATATCAGCCGCCATCTTGGCAAAGTCTTTCCTTCGTTTCACTCGAGCAGTTTGTTGCTGCTGAACAGGGCGCCCACTGGCGTAGTGGGCAAAATATTCGCTGGTGACCATTGCAGTAAGAGGCCCTGAGTTCGGATTTCGTCTCGGGACATTCTTGTGACACGTGCTTGCAGACCTGACCTTCTGGGGTTTTCTCCACATGTTTAGGTTTCCTTTAACCCCACCATAGTGACTTACGACAAACTATATGCTAATTATGCACAAATATATACTAATATGTGACACATTACATATAGGTCTACCATCCCAGGCAACATGCTCACATGACTAGTTTCAGTCGACCAAAGGTTGTGCTGGTGGTCAGGAGGAAGCAGGTGGACTGGCAACACTCCTTACTGTTTCTTCATCGCTCTCGGCACCCTTGCAGGGTCTGAACGTGGAAAAATCCGTATCCTGAATATGTTTTCTTGTTGTCATAGTTCCCCCAAGTTGATGTTTAATGGATATTTGTTCTGTTTTGTAATAGGCACTGACAGTTCAAGCAATACGAGGTCGTGGTCGCTCTCACTAAACGGACCAAACAGCTGACATTAGGTTATTATTGCTGACAAGTATTAGGTCATCGATTGTTGACATTTGTACATCTTGTTATTTTATTTACTTTACGTAGGAGGCCACAACAAGTTTTTCTTCCTCCACCAACGGGCTGTGTGTGCATCCGCGAGGAAAAAGAAAACTGAAAAACTGTTGAAAAGAAGTTGGTTTGGTTTGGTTTAGTATTTTATGGGCGCTAAGCGACTGTTATTTGAAAGTCAACTTTTATTTCTTTTGAATATTTTACATGATTAAAAGGTCTATCTGTTTCTTGGTTGTTGAGTTTTATTACTTTTGCCCATGGATATTTAAGTAGAGAGACTCCTCAGACCAGACTGCACTGCGACAAAAGAGAAGAATATCAGGCTACATACGTCACTGACAGGAGACCGCAGCCATCGAGTTCTTCACGGGAGACAAACATGGACAAGTATTTTACCCAAGTAAGATTCCAAGTTTGGCAAAGTTTGCAGATGCCGGCTGTGTAAAAACTCTGACAAACTCTGAAAATTATTTGGGCAGGTAAACTTGTTGTTATTGACACCATCTTGGTAATCTTCATTACTGTAATTAGCAAGCTCCATACAAACAGAACAAAGCTTTTATAATCAGTAAACACATCTTAAAATTTCAAAACAGTAGAATAAATAATATAGTTTTAAAGAGTTGGGTAAAAATAAAAAAGATATAAAAGACTAAAGTGATTAATCTCACCACGTTGATAGAGAACTTTTTTTAAAAAAAAAAACATAGAAACAGTTGGGTTTTTTGAACCTTCTGTAACATCTTGCTGGTTGGGTGCAAGGAGGGTGAAGAGAATCAATAAGACGACAAACATATCAATGTTTATACGAACTCGAGACCAGCTTAGCATGGTCTTAGCAACACAGATATGATGCCAATAAAGTGAAGATGTATTGTTTACCCACCCAATAAATAACCTTAACACTGACACTAATACAAAGAAAGCATCACATCTGGACACACCTAAGGTAAAAAAATCTGTCTAAACAGATGTTATACATCTTATATTTCTCAACAATTATTTATGTTGATATAACTGATCATTTAAGGCTAACCCTTTCTTTCTTTGATTTCTTTTGCTTGCATGTGTCACACTTCATAAAGACAGCATCTTAAAACAAATGTTTAAACTTGTATTTTCAAAACTGATGTAACATCGATGTAAAATGTCAATGGTTACACCAGGGGGACGGGCTGATCTCACCAAATGTTGCAAATCCTTTCTGCATCGATGTTGAGCAAAAGGCGTCAGTCACACAAAAACGTGGCCACCCGTCAATAGATGGGAGGATAAAAAAACCCACCCACACCTACCCCTATATATATATATAGTTAACAAGATCTATCAACTGAAGAGGGAGTGATATTTTGTTCGTGAAGCTGAGTGTAGTTATGAAATAAGGAGGCGGCACGTGCTTGGCTGTCAACAATATCCTCGGAAAGGTTTCTACTCCTCTAACATCGTGAGTGAAAAAGTCTTTTCAGTTTTAATTGCTTATCAAGATGTCATTGACAAGTCAGGGGCTGTCCTGCATGTCATTTTACAGAAAACAACTTTTGTGTAGGTTTCTTTATTCTTCGTAACCAATGTGACAGTGTTTCCAGAGTTAAAAACACCACCATTTGTACCTGTTGATGAATAAAACTTTCACACGCTGAGATATTTATTGAATACGGCTCATCTCTACCTTGACACAAAGCGAGATGTTTTGTAATATATTTGTTAGGGTTAGGTAGTCAACAAGAAAACACTTCTTTGTGTCAAGGAAGGTGCACAACCGTCCACGTTCGTTCCATAGGCGTTCACTGAACAACACTCACGAACACAATGAGCCAGGGGCTTAAACGTGAGTAATTTTGTTACTTCTGATTTCTCTTTCCATTGATACAACAAGCATATTTCTACTTCCACTTGTATCTGCTCGTGGGTTGATGGCCACATTTAGCTCACCAACATCGCCCAACACTGGCCAACATTATTTTACACTGGTTCATCTGTATATGTGATATCTGTGGCAGTGTGTGGGTATGAGCGAACACAAACACACACACACACGTACACACACACACACACACACACACACACGAATGTATGTGCATGAGCATGCGTGGACGTATTCAACAATCATTCAATATCAATCGGTTCACTGACTATTTGTTGTTTTGGCTTATTGAATGTTCTGTTCATGTTCTTTGAGGGCAGGCAGGATCACCGCCGTCGTCACATGTTTTGTTGCCATATTTCTTGTGATCAGCAGTAAGTACTTTTTGTGTTTTGTGAAATTCTTTGTCTCTCTCAAGCAGCTTACCAGCAGCTTACCTATCCCAAAAAAGCATCACCTTGAGTACAATCTTTAGAGACTGAAAGAATATCTGCTACTAGCACAGCTCGAAATTATTTGTAAATATTAAACTGTTATTAAAAACAATCAATTTTATGGGAAAATAAAATCCGTGGAACTTATGACAAGCGTATGATGAAGTTTACAGACTACTTTCCTGCAATAAGACTTATTTGCTCGTCAACAGCTTTACACACCAACTGGACACGGGGCATGGTTTTACAGTCTTACAGTCATTGGTCACGTGACCTGCTCAGTAGAACAACAGCCACAACGTCGTCTGACCCCAAGGCCTACGTCATCACGCCCACGTACCAACGGCTGACGCAAGAAGCCGACTTGCTACGTCTGTGTTACACCCTCATGCAAGCGCCGCACGTCAGGTGGATCATCGTCGAGGACAGCGACAACAAAACGGAGCTGGTGGGTGCGTAGGATGGAGTTGGGGTGGGGGAGAGGGTAGTCAATAAGTGTTTTATTAGTGGGATGTAAGTATTAAAGTGTTTAAGACAAGGCGTTGTCACGACTGGATGGACAGGTGAGAGTTGGGGGTCGGTAACCAGTATTAATCAGACAACTGAAGCAACAGTCTCCCTTTTGTTGATACAATTTCAAACATGGTTTTGTTTCAGTTTGCTTTTGCTCTGACTTTTGACAATAAATTAGTTTTCTACATACGTATATAAGATGGAGTCTCCACATGTTTCTCCACCTCTTGTCACACGTCTCCATATAATTCTCTCTGATATGACAGGATGTATGTTTCCACATAGTTCTCAACTACGTGACATGATATAAGTGTTTACATTTCGTTGTACTAGACTCGGACTAAGTTGTGATCAAGTTGATCAATTCACTGGCGACAGGTACAGAGGATAACGAAGGAGTGTAAGGTGCCTGACATCACACATCTGGTGGCAAGAACGCGGCTCTTAGCAAAGTAGGATTTTAAAAAAAAATTCTTTTCTGCCTTAAACATTTTTTCTCTTTGTCTCCCTTCCTATCTCTAGTCTTTTTTACTTTGAATTTTTTCCTTCCTTCGTTTGTTCTTTCTTTTTCATTTCTTTCTAAAGTTTTCTAATTCTGCTGTAAACAACATCAAACGAGCTGGTCCCGCATTACAGATGTGGTCAGACCAACGTTTCTTTCAATTCTTATTTTTGTGATAATTATTATTGTTAGCATCTTAATTGGTTTTGATTTCTGTCTTCACAAAGTACTGCACATTCTCCTAAGTCCTATGTGTTTATTATACATATACAGATATTGTAAACAAACAGGATTGCGTGTAAACAGCTGTAGCTCAGTTTTTAAAATGTTTCCCAAGTTACAGAACTTCTAGTATCTCAACTGTCCCCTTGGCACACGTGACTGCAGTGATGTGACACCTGTCCCCAGTCCTCACCTCGTGTGTAGCCTTATCAGCGGCTGTGTGTTCGTCATCGGTGTTGATGCTGGTGTTGGT
>SRHC01000808.1:510903-544357 GCA_004794325.1 Pomacea maculata | reverse complement strand
TTCGATACCGATTTTCCCTTCGCCCAATTCGGCAACTTTCATGGTGTCAGCACGCATCATTACTTTGCTGCCGCCTCCTCCCTTCCCGATCAGCGCATCCTCATCCACACCCACCCCCCTAACGTGCATACAGCACAGAGAGAGAGACATGGTGCGTGTTGCACGTGCTGGTCCTGGTCTTCCATCTCGATTTAGTTTGACGACCTCTGTGATCGTTCCTTACCTGGTTTTTATCTCAGTCTAATTTTGCAGACATTTTTTGAGGGTTGGGGCAGGACAGTGGTTAGCCGAGACTGTTGCCGCGAGGGTGCGCGCGCATCCAGTTATGACCATCCCACCCCGTCCACCCTCCCCGTGCGAGAGCTTGTAGAGGGGGAGGAGGCATGTTGTCAGGTCTGTTTTTTTGTAACAAAGGACTGGATGAGGTAATGGTCAGGGTGATTTGGACGTCAAGATCGATGACTGGTGAATCTGGTTTGTGAAAGCTGGCTAACGGCTGTTACCCAAGATCGATCTTATTTCATGTTTTTACAGTTTCTTTTCTTCGTTTTTTTTTTTTTTTTTTTCATGAGCACGCGCAGACAATGTTGACCATCGTGCGGTAGCTTTTATTTCGAAATTCTGTATGACAACAGAACTGTTCCTCACCGCCTTCTCACATAGTTGCTCTGAGCTGAGTGTGAAATGTGCCTAACGTTCCTAAAATCTAAGCAGACTACACTCCACACGCCTACTTTTCAGTTATTGGGAATGTAAGTCTACAAACGTCACCAGAGAGATAAGCGATGACGTCACATATCCCTGAAATCAAATATGATCCTAGCTCTCCCATTGGCTGTCGCCTTAATGACGTAAGAGCCTCCATATACATATACACTTGTGACGGCGGTAGGTTGAGTGTCTGTGTATGAGAATTGTCTCAGAACCACCATCAGTCCTCAAAGCTTGCGTCAAACTTTAAGTCGACATCCACAGTTTGCACCAAGCTTTGTTAAAACTCATTGTTCACAGTTTGCATCGAGCTTTGTTATCTGTCGTGGGTGAGGGCGGAACCTCGATGCTGTGATACTAGCTGACGGGTGAAAAAATAATTTCGACATTTGAGATGTGTGTATTTTTCTGTTGAGCCATTATTTGTGGAATGCACTTCCTGTTTCTCTTGGTCACAGTCTCGTGTTACCCTCCAGTACATCGTTTCCTCTGTCTGTGTGTATATATTTATTTGTGTGAGAGATGAAGAGATAGTGAGGGAGGGTGAGAATGAGTGCTTGTGTTTTGTGGGCGTGTCTCAGAGACAGTTTTTGAGTTTTTTTTCTGTTTGCACGTGTGTAATATGATCACGTGTGTTTAAAAGCTGTGAGGTATTCTCGCGCATTGTGTGTCCTTTTATGTGACCTTTTTGCACCGACCGCTGCAGTCTTCCATCCATGAAATCAATCTTTTTATTTTACGAGCGGACCTGCATCCTCGTCTACATCTCTCCTCCCGAAATGGCGACTGTTGCTGAAGTTCTGCCAGAGTGGAAACACGCTTTCACAGGCCGAGCTAAGTACAGAGTTGTGGACGATAGACTGACAGACATCAGAGGCTGGAATAGACGGTCTGGCATTGGAAATTCTTATTGTCACGGATTTGATTTGTGCGTGGCCATTGTCACCGATCCATTTGTCCAGTGCAAAGAGTGAACGGGGAAGGATGGGAGTCGGACAACGAGCGGGTTAAAGCAGATCACGTGACATCGAATCGAGACATGAAGCATTTAATAGAGGGAAAGTGTCGTCTGCTGTGAGACAGAAGGTGTAGTCTCTAAACATAGTGTCATCTACCTCGGTTGCATGTGTGCGGAAGTGAAGGCATTTGACTTGTGTGGTTGTGGGGTTGGGGGAGAGTCGGTGTTACCTTTACCTGCGTGTATTTGATGAGTGATGCAGTTCTGGCAGGGTGGGTGGCTTGTCAACAATCTCTCTTTTTGTGACCTGACCTTTACCTGTGTTGCTGTGACAAATGACTGCCTGATGCAACACACACTTGCATGCAATGAGAAAACACTTCGTGCTGTTCATGTGACACGTGTGTCCTTTCTCTCGGTGTACAACCTGAGAACACTATGAGGTGTTGTTGCCCGATGGCTGACCTCAAACAGCAGTTCTTCAGGTTCAGACTAAGATGGAAGGCTTATCTTGGGGTGAAGTTTGTTCACGCGCAGTCCAAGATGAAAGATAGACATACAGACTGACGCTCGTCCAAGTGCAGATGGAAGGATGACCTGAGGGTCAAGTTCGTCAAAGTGCAGTCCGTGTAGGAAAGACTGAGATTCCGTCAAAGTGCAGTTCGGAGTAGAGTGGTGTGTCTTGTTCTCCATTACTCATGCACCAGCAACACCATTTGGCAAACAGTTGTCATGTGATTGTTGTGCCCTGGCTGTAAAGGTGAGTCAACATCACCCACAGGCTTCATCGAGGTCATCTTCTGACGGTTATGATAATGATGTCATACAGTGGCTTTGGTTAATTAAGACAAACGCATGCGTGCATACAGGTTAAGATAATTTATCTGTCTTCTCGAGCGTGGAGAGATTGATTTTATCCTCTTTTTAGTCATCTCAGTTCGTCCAGATATTAGTAACAACACTTATTAAACCACAACAACAATTTCCTCTTTTGTAAACCACAAACTTCGTCGAGTACTTTTGTTTACAACTTCGAGGGCCTTACGAGATTCTTGATTCTTACTGCTGCTTCACTAAGACAATGCACCTGCTGACACCATCCTGAGCCTCCAGCTGTTTCTGGACAAGAAGAACATGGCGGTACTGGATCAGCCTGCCTATTCACCTGGTCTTGCTCCACGTGACTTTTTCTGTTCCCTAAGCTGGAGAGGATTATCAACGAAAACCCGTTTTCAAGGCGTGGAGGCCATCAAGAACCGTAACGACGGAGTTGAAGGGACATCCCAGAAAAAATCCTTCCAGCAGTGGATAGAAGTATGGCCGAGAAGAATAGAGATTACTTTGACGGGGAAGCCATGTAATTTGCTGTTAATTCAAATAAGTTGTTTGTGACAGCAGTCCCGTTACTTTTCAGACGCACCTCGTACACGCAGGGTGTGGTTATGCCAGTCTCATGTCTGATCACTCCTCTGTGTGTGTGTGAGAGAGAGACAGAGAGAGGGTCTTGGCTTCTGTACTAAAGGTAGGCTGCTAGTCTGTGCGGAGTGTCAGTGATGATGAACCTGCCATACACCATGTTTTTTTCTCTCTTTCTCTGTTGCTGTAGCTGCCGAGCATCTGTATCGTGTACAGAAGCACGTGTTGGCGGGGTGCCTGATGTCGTCGGCAGGGTCCCGAGGCTGTAAATCTCCAACTGTTGTGTTTTTATACCAATATCAAAAGGCACTTTGTCAGGGGAGATAAGTGAGCGAGAGCGCAGCACGTGCAACTTCACCACGGTTTAAAAAAATTGTTAAGACCTATCTCGTTGTGATCATCAGTTATCATCCACACACACACACACACGAACAAGCGCCCACAAAGCATGTTCACACACACACGCATGCTCATATACACGTTCAGACGCAAACATATACAAACGCACATGCGCAGAAACACACTCACATACACATAAATAAACATGCTCACGCTTGTTACAGATCATTGCAGTTACCTTCGTTCTACTGGAGACCTGGTGTTGCGTTTATATATATAGTATATGGTCTGTTTAATTATTCGCCGGCTGGTTGTCCTGATCACCGTCTCTCCCCTCACAAGACATAGATATGTAGCAAGCAACATGGCGGGTGGTTGGTCTGCACCACGTGATACCCACTGCGCCCTGGTGACATCAGCATTGCGCGGGGGGAAACCTTGAACCACTCATCACTCAAACCTTCAGGGTGGACAGTATTTGTGGACTGCTTTACTAGCTAGCGCTTGTAGGACTTGTACAGTCATGCGCAGTTATTGGTGTAATGATTGAATCAAACTCCGTGCAAGGTACTAGTTAAATACCACTGACGTCAGCATTGTACAGAAGTACGTTTCCGTTGTGGAGGCTTCAGCCAATGGTAGAGCTGGGATCATACTAGAGGGCGTTGTTAGTCAGACACATTATGTCGATCGTGTGGCGATGTTCGATGAATGTTTTACTTGACATACAAGTCACACATTGCACAAGAATGTCCACAAACCCCGAAACCTACTTGAGTTGATGCAGCGTGAAAACAGAAAACCCATTTAGTGGTTCACCGCATTCACACACACACGGACACACAGAAAATTGTGAACTGAAATATCGGTGGGCATTGACGCCAGAAAGGTTGTTATTAACAGCAGGGAAACACATCGCATCCCTTTCTTTTCAACACATACATTATTGTTTGATGAAAGACACGATGGGGAAAAATATATTATTTGATGTAAATTTACGAAAACTTTTTTCTCGCTCTTAATTTATTTGGCGCATGTCTAAGTGTGTAGTTGAGAAATGGGGAACAAGAAACGGAGAAAATATAAGAGACAAGGAAAAAAAGAAAAAGGGAGAGAAAAATAAAGAAATAAAAGAGAGCAGTAAAAGGGACATGAAGGTGAGAAAGGGGAAAAAAAGAAAAAAGGGGACAGATGACAAATAACAAATCTTTATTTACTAGGGTAACAGGATCAGAAAAAGTTTTGCTTTTTTTTAACATGTAGCCAAGCCTCATGAATGTGGAAAATAAAATACACTAAATAAAAAAGAAGGAATAAAGTATTATATGTTGAAAGATGGGAATTGATAGCTCATGTTTACGGGAATGTTTATTTACGAAAATGAAGAATATTTCTTGTTGAATTTCAATCTGTTCATCAATGGCCAGACTCCCTGGACGGGAAATCACTGGACTGTATTTTTGGCTCGAGTAAAACTGATTTTATTCCTCACTTTGATCGAACACTTACAAGTTCTGCTGAAGCATAGTCACTGGTCAGCTGTGTAGAACATCTTCCGACAGTGAGGGTTGAAAAAGTATTTGATTCTGGACAGGTGATGGCTAAGATATATTGGGACCATGACATGTCATCAATAGTCACCCAGGCAGTGGCTTTGTGTTTTTATTTTATTGAGTAAGGTCGGAAGAAAGAGTGAAGTGAAAACAGAGAGAGAGAGAGAGGGCGAAAGAGAGAAAAAAAGAATAAAAGAGTGAACACAAAGAATCGTTTTAATACATTAACAACACAAAGGTTTGAAGGTGTAAGACTGTAAATTATCAGCAAGTGTTTTGTGGGTGTGCAGGCTCATCGCCGCTGGAGCTGTTCTGGCGGGTCTGGGTGGCTGTGGCCTGATGGTCTGCCTCCTGCTGTGTCTCCACGCCTACTTCGTCTTCAACGTGCAGGACGAGGCTGTGCAGACCTCGGTGAGTAGGAACCCAGTACTAGGAATGACTAGCCACTCGTCACTTCACATTAACCGTCCTGTTGTCGAGAGTATAAAGTGTCAAGCGCCAAATTTTACACACCAGCAATTACGAACGAACGATTCGAAGATTTGAACCGTGACACGTTTCTCACAAAGTCGCCGACAAAGACTGGAGTTGTCACACCAGGTGTAGGGACAAGTAGAAGTTCATGGTGTGAAAGGGGCTTAATGCCTCGTCATCGTCCTCATCCTTGCACCAAAGATGAAAGGGCGAAAGAACAACTGGCGCTGTCATTGTTGATTGAGGGTTTGTCAGACCAGGGTTCTTAATTACTTTTAAATTAATAAATTTCTTCCTTCTTTCCTGTAAGTTCAGCCGTTTCCTTTCCGCACCCACCCATGTCTTGTTGCTGAAGATCTCCGCAATTATTGTAAGGGACCACCTCCTGGCCCCAACCCTTACTCCCCACCTCTCTCTCCTCTTTACCTTCTATTCTGACTTTGTTTTGGCTTTGCCTCAAGGAAACGCCCTCGTTGTCTGATTCATCGTTTTCCTCGCACATGGGTTTGCTTTTTCGTCTTTTCTCTCAAACTTTGTCAGTCCCAATCACTGTCCCAGTTCTTCCATCTCTATCTCTGGTTCGTAACATCCTCAGAAGTCTGCACCACGAAATATTTTATCTTATCATCATCATCATCATCATCATCATCCATCAATCATCCACCATCATCCATCCCATCCATCATCAATCATCAATCATCATCATCAGTCGTCGTCGTCATCATCAGTCGTCGTCATGATCGTTATTACACAAACATCTTTTCTTTAAAGGTCTTATTCTCCTTGACTGATCCCAGATCTTTTCAAATCCGCAAGCCTGTGTGTTCCTGACAATTGTAACTTGTATAGTTTATCGTCTGCTGTAATCTTTCTCTTCTCAAAATAAAAGATTCACGTAGCAAAAAAAAATCCAGACGCGTAGACATTTGAACTCGCTTGAACACGCGCCCCAAACAACACCCTACAGGAGAAAACTTGATATAAAGGGTCTAATGTTTTGGAAAGAATAACCCAATAAAATGTTAAAAAGATAGTACACAGATAACAGCACAAAAAATGAATAAGCGACAGAAAGTCCAGTCAAGTGTTTGTTCCCTGGAGAACAGGAATGGTTAGAGCACTGGCATCCAGGTTTAGAGGGGCGTCGGTTCGATATCCGTGTAGCGCAGCAAACTTCTCCTAATTGACAGCTGTGAAATGGGTACCTACCTCTAGATAGAGCTGGGAAAGATAAGGCAGGGAGGGAGAGAAGAGGGGCACAGCCTTCACATAAAGCTGGCCCCGAGGAAAGTAAGGTCTCTAATCCTTCCCTCGTTAATGACCTGAAAAAAGGTTCGGGGGAGACCTTAACGCCCCCCTCCACCTTTATCATGGACTTTAAAATTAAAATCTGCTCGCTAGTTTATTGTCTTTAAACACTAATCTCTGTTTTTGTGGTTATGTATGTATGTGCGAGTGTAAAAGAAACTTCACAGAAACACGACACACCATAAACTTTATGCTGAGTGTGCACACCACCTTCTCTCCTCCCTTAACACCTGAGGCAGTAAAACCTCGCAGGTCTCATGCCCTACACCCAAGCCATCGGGGCTGTGGCAGCCATCAGGGGCAGGAGGCTGCTGCTCACAAACTTGAGGAAAATAGAGTGCACTTGACTGAAGGGCCTCGACATGGCGTCCTTTGTGGCTGAACCTCGGCCCTGCCAACAGCCTACTTCCGTCCTAGAGAGCTCCAGTTGCAACAGGGGAGTCAGATCCCCACCTTCCATCCTTCCCGATTCTATTATTATTGTTTTGTTTTGTCAGGGATAATAGTGTTTTGAGAACGGCCCTATCAAGATGGGCTTGCAGAAAAGAACGAATGGTGTTGGATAAACTAATGAAGTAAATTTGTTTAACAGCAAACATGGCAAGAGGATAAAGAAAAGAGAGATAGCAGTGATGGGGGAGAAAGAGTAGTGTGAGTGAATTAGAGAGTGTTACCTGCATGGAACAACACCTGTTTCTACTTTAACCAAGTGCAACCCCCTCCTGCTCTTCTCTTTTTCCCTCCTACGTCCCCCTCCCTAACCTCCCTTCGGCACTATCTTGAGCAGAACTTGTAAAATGCTTCCAGTAAATGAAGTAGAAATAGCTTGTGGGTGAGGAATGTTAAAAAATACCCGAGGCCTTAACATATGACTATCTTCAAGCCAGGAGGTCGTTACAAAACCGAGCGAAACATGGGAGGACGAGAGAAACCTGCTGGGTGAGCACCCGAAACATGTTCGCGAAATGTCGACAGAATATCGACATCGTTTGGTCGCCAAACATTCCACACAGGTGTGTCGACAAACCCTCGACATTGACTTGTACACAACCTCTACAAGGGGTGTAGACAAACCCTCGACATTGACTGTACACAACCTCTACAAGATGTGTAGACAAACCCTCTACACTGAGGTGCAGACAAAACTTCTGTTGTGCACAATAGACAAAACCACTGACAAACACTTCAAATGAGTTTTATACAAAGAGTGCAGCTTGCTGGCCTCCCCTCACCCTCACCCCCCTGTCGGATGTAAATGTACCCTGCAACACTCGCAGTGTTATGTTGATGGCATCCCCAACTCTCGAGGTCGGCGGCTTGCCAGACCCAGCTCTTCATTTGCTTGGTACACCATGGGTTGGGAGGGTTACCTGTGGGAGGGTGGTTGTTTTCTTGTTTTAGTGCGAAAGATTCTTGAGGAAATGCTGATGTAAGCAGACACACGGCGGGTAGTAGTCTCTAGCACTGAGATAAGGTGTTCTGCTCTCCACCACCAGCCACCCCGAGAGAAAAAGTAGTCTGCCAGTGTTCTCCCCTATTTACTTTTTGGTATTTTTTTAATTGCCACTAAAAATTCTTATGGAGAGAATTTTTTATGGTTTACCTGGCACACAGCTCTCTCTCTCTCCCTCTATGTATCTGTGCACGCGTATGAATGTGTGTGAGTAGCTGATGATCAGAACATCTTTGTCGATGCACCTGAGCGTGTTTTTGTGTATATGCACGAACTTTTTTAACTGGCAGTCCTCTATTTTAAGACAAATCTTTTGCAGATGTTTTAACACATTTGGCGTATCTTCAATATCTGTTCGCATAATATATGTGAAGCACCCTTGAAAACAGTTATCAGGAAAGGGGACTAACTTCGGGTATAATCAGGGGAGATAAAAAAAACTCCAAAGAGCATGAAGAAAATTAGGTAGAAGCAGCAGTAGCACCACTATTACCAACGCAAACAGCAGCAACATCGCTACCACCAGTTGCAAGAGGCGGAAAGGGAGCTGAAGAAACGAGAAGACGAGGTACCACCTGCAGCACCAAGGGAAGAGGAAGGCAGCCGACTACGAGACATGTTTGGAAGCCTTTCATTGCACTTTCACTACTTAAACATCAAACTTTTTGTCTCAAACCACCGCCAGTAATGACGAAAAAGTAAAGGCAAGGTGCCCCATACCCTCCCGCTTATAGTAGGCATGGGGCAATAGATGTAGGTGTTGCTTGTTTACTAAATATCCTTGAAGTCACTAGACTGTTCAACTCAGGATATTGTTTAGGTTGAAACCAAGTGTATTTATAGCTGTAGCGTGCCTCAGTGAGATTAAAAATTTGAATATAAGCAGGTTTTGATATAAGTGTATATCTTTTGATTTTATCCCATACTTGCTCCGGACCAGGGGCAGTGGAGAATGAGGCCATGTGATGTAATCGTCACAATCGAGTACAAACAAGCACAACATACATACACAAGCATGCACTGGTTAGCAATACAAGAACATGAAGGAACGCAGAGATGGGAGTGTGGGGCAGAAAGGACAAGATGGACTAGTTACAGTAGGTAGTTATAGTAGGTACTATCCAACGTGTCGCCCAGGCTGATGTTTGCTTTCTGTGACAGGACATTCCCTGGTCTGATAACATCACGACGGAGGAGAGTCCCTGCTACGCCGTTATCAACAAGCCATCGGCACTCAAGTCATCCGACGGGACTCTGCGGCGAAACGGCGGCGGTGGGGTCAAGAAGGTGACCATGGCACCGGATGTGGCCCTCGATGCGGACAGGGCGCCGGCCTTGCCCCCGCCGGCGGAAATAGGGGGAGTAGCGGAGATGGTTCCGGCCTCCCCATCGACCCCTGGCTACAAGACCATTGGTCAGTACTCCACGGGGGTTGAGGCCACCCCGTTCTCGTCTGCTTTGTCTTACGACCAGCGAAGCTACGCCCAGCAGCAGGCGTTCCAACCACACGCCATGACGCAGCAACAGCAGCTTCACTACCAACGACAGCAGCAACAGCAGCAGCAGCAACTTCTCCGTGCCGGAACAACCGATCTGGACATCCAGCAACAACGCCAGCAACTGGAGTACCATCGTCAACATTTGCTTCTGCAGCAGCAACAGCAGCAGCAGCAACAGCAGCAGCAGCAACAACAACAGCAACAGCAGCAACAGAGACTGCAAGCTCAGCAGCGCTTCAGGATGCAAGATCAGTTCGCCGCCCCCCAGCAGGCGCAGCAGGTGACCTACGCCCAGGTGCAGCACATCCCCATCAGAACACAGCAGCTGCCGCCTCCTTCGGCTCAGTCGCAACAGTCATCTTCCATCGTTTCCAACTTCAGTGGCAGCACTGCCGTTGGGGGCGGAGAAGGATTGAGCGACAGGGGAAGCAACTTGTCTGTTCAGCAGGCCGCCTCTACTTCCACCTCGTCACACAGCTACAAGATCCACACGCAAGGCCTGCAGTACCAGAGTGGTCGGCCCTACCTTCAAGAGGACGACGACTACGACAACCCTGCCGTAGAGCGCAGCCCCATGCTGACGTCGACTGTCACTTCCGCGGGTCCAGCGGCGAAGAGTAAAAAGAGTTTCTTCGGAGTTAGCAGGGCCCAACCGGAACCGGATATCCCCGAGCCGTCCCCCCTCGTGCATCCTTCCGCCCGCCGCCCCATGACGTTCGAGCAGCAGTCGTCGTCCAAGATGAGCATTTATGACAATGTCTTGTTTCCGTACGCAGAAAACGACGGCGAATGAGCATTTATGACGGTGTCGTGTTTCCGTACGTCGAAAAATCACAATAATGACAACATTTTCCCCCGTACGCTGGAAAGGAAGGCAATGGATCATTTAAGACATTACCGTTCTTCCATACGCGAGACATGGGACTTTTTCCAGAAAACTTCGTCCTCCTTCTTGAGCCCTTGATATATGACTTGGCCGTGTGCCTGTCAACTGTAAGGGGTTCACCGTGTCTAGGGAACGGCATTCGAAGGCAGAGCCCTAGCCTCTTCTTCAGCTGCGTTTCATACCTCCAAGTCGGTTCCAGTCAACGGATAAACAACCAATAGATTGCAAACAGCGACTTAGCAACACTGTACTCAAACTTACATTGTTAAACGACATCAGAAACATCAGGATATGTTTCCCTTATTTGATTAGCTTGTCGCAATATCTTTTTAAGTTTCAACTCGAGGTCATGTTATTTTGCGCTTTTATGAGTTGCTTGAGACACAAAACCACTTCTTCAAACCAGTTCACTAGCAATTTTTTGACTATGTCTCAAATGCAATATTAAGCGCCTGACATTGTCGATCATAAAACGGGTTTGTGTAACTGAATTCTTTTCCTCAAATTTATTTTATCTGCTTGACTTTTTTGTTTTATTGTAACACGTTTTTACAGTATTTCCCATGTATGTGTATTTAAGCATGCTTTTAAAATTCTCCACAGCTGCGAAATAAGCTTACATTTGTAAATAAGCAGATCTTGTACAAAGTTGACTGCCAGGAGGTTTAATGTGGTGGGAAAAAAGTTTCAAGCGAGGTAACTCTTCAATGTTGCTCTGTTAGTGTTTCTGGAGTTGTCGGGAGTGTGCTTCACAAGGTGATTGTGAGCCCCTTGACTTCGCTGCTTTGACAGATTATTTGCGAATACTTTTCATCTGTGTATTTAGAAATATATCACTTCCTTTACAATTAGGAAAAATTGCATATTTGAAATTTAATCCCCAAAGTTATAAATATTAAAAAAATCATGTGCCACATCCGCGTTGAAGTTAGCTGGTCTGAATGATTTATGAGTGTTGAGAGAAATTCGTTTGTCATCATATACACTAGCAAACGCATGGAAAGGCCAGTTTCGTGACATGCAGCTCGGTACAAGCTGGTATTGGCATAAGAAAAAAAAATGTCCCGCACATCCACAACAAGTCTACACCCTGCTGTAAAATTAGAAAAGTAGAAGCTTCGGCGGAAATTTCAGCCCTAACGCAGAAGTCAGAGCCACAACTAGGTAAAGCTTGAGCTGTACTGGATGATGATGATGATGATGATGATGATAATAACAAAATACATTTATCCTTTTGGTTGAGACATGCTGAAGGGTCTGTTTAATTTTAGAAGCTTTACTCGATGTTGCATAGGAGAATTGTGTTTTACTTTCTGTCAATCTGTCCGTCTCGCACTCACAAAGCACTGTCCGAGTTAGCGAAACATTGAGGCTGAGTACACGTATATGATGTTGCTAAATAAAAAGTGCTGGGTGTATAATATCCCCATAAACATTAGTTTCAAACACTATTCAAGAAGTTGCAGGGAGAGCACTCTTCCGTCCGAAGACTACAAACGAGTATGACGTTGGAAGAGCTGTCTCCCTTTGGTCATTCTCATTACCTAGACACGCATGTGGCGGAGCGATTTATTGCATGAACGAGTATTTATGATGATTAAAGAAAGAGAATATTAAGTATCTAAAACATGGTATATAAGAAGCCAAAATAGGTAAAGGAGATTCCGCACGCTGGTGAACTAACAAACTTTTTTCATTCACCTGTTCTTCCAGCCGTTTAACCCATCATCCGTACATAAACATCACATTTTTAGGAACAAAAGTGCTTATAAGCGTATTCAAAGAAAAAAAAAAGGTTAGGGTTCTTTGAGAACGAAGGGAAACATGGTGGACGTACACAGGATAAATAATACAAGTGCACTGTACACAATGTACAGATCATACGTAGAATAAAAGCACATAACCTATTATTGTTAGTGTTTACATGACCTTTTTACACCTTACAACAGACTGTTCATGAGTAATGAGGATAAACACAGACAGACCGCTCCTACTTGAAACTAATTATTAAAATCTTTATTATTTTACAAACAGCTATTCCCTCATCTTCTCTCTCTCTCTCTCACTCACACACTTTTATTTTTAATCATTGAATACTTCAGTTTGTTTTTGACATTTAAAAATACTGACGTTGGACCTATAAATGATGTTGGGGTTACTTCGTATCCACTGAATATTTCAGTTCCTCTAGCCTAATAGTCTAACAAAATGGTGGAAAAGATTATAACATATTGACACGAAGAGATTTGTACTTAAAGATCACAAGGTGGCAAACAGAGAGGGTCACGTGTATGTAAGATGAAACATCCCAGAAGTTTTAAAAGACAATTATGATCGCGTGTTCTGTAGCCGCGCCCATGTGTTCTCATCTCCTGCATCGACTCTTATCCGGACCCGGAAGCACTAACTGCGTCTGCGCCGGACAACCAAAGTCACGTGCCTGTATATTAAACCCGTGAGCATCATTCATGGATGCCCTTCATGAAAGATTTAAGGAAATTCTACATCAGGAATATAAGGACCACAACAGACGGAAGACCAGCAGCTCAAAGGTAAGCTTAACATCATTCAGCCATCATTCAGTCATCACTCAGATCATTTAGTCATCATTCAGTCATCATTCAGTCATCATTCAGATCATTTAGTCATCATTCAGTCATCATTCAGTCTCCTCACTCGTCATTCTAACCACCCTTCCCACTTCTCTCTCTCTCTATTTTCCCCAGGACACTTTGTTTCCGATGAAAGTATCGGGAGTTTGACTGGGAATCCCTAAAGAATGGAATGCGTCTCTTCTCGCTGCTCTACTCCCGTCTGTCTCGTATCCACAAATCCTGTCGTTCAGGTCACGTGGTACTCGCTCCTCGCATGCGTTACCCGCAGAAAACGATTTTCTATCTCGTCACGCGCACTGCCTCGTGCTCAAAGGTTGTCGTCACGCACGTGCTGGCAAGAAGCAAAACACGCGCACAAGCTTCCGAAACGTTTTTCTGTCGACAGAATGTCTTCACAAACGGCGGTCATCTGCCACACGGAAACGGTCCAACGGTTTAGTCCGTGTCTTTACAATGAAGTCAGTGATTCGTCAGCAAGGTTATACAGTGACGTCAGCAGTTTTCTAGGAGAGCTGCACCGTTATTTCTCACGTTACCGTTTGTCGGCGGTTGGTGTAGCGAACCATACTATGATGTCAGCCTTGAAGGAAAGACTCGGTTGGAACCTTTTCCAAGGACTTGGAATTCCTAAATGCTGGAGTCACGATGTTGTCACAGAAAATTGCACGCAGGCGCGTACATACACACACACACAAGCACATTTGTTTTTTCTTTCCCACACACGTGACTCCTCCACCCCTTTCTCCCTTTGTGTCTGTCCACGCACCGCACACATCCATACTCACAGTCACGCGCGCTCTCCACTTCTTTCTCTCTCTGTTGCACACTCACACACGAGCAAACGAGGTCGTTCAAACAAACCCTACCCTAGGATATATATATATGTATAATATTTGCCATACACAGTACCTTGTGTGAGGTAAACAAGTTACCTGCATCCTGCCACTACACCAGAAACAGTTGTGTAATCAATAGCGACGGCAAACTGCCAGCTGCTGACAGCGGCACAAAATGTCAAAGGTTGAGAGGTCTTGTGTAGATGCCATCCATCCATCCACCCATCCACACACAGATACAAACTATACGTAGTTCGTTCAGTAACTGCTTCCCATCACCAATAACCATTTCTGTAGCCAACAGCTAAAAATAACTCGTTCGTCTTTAATGCTGCTGACGACATGCAAAAAGTGTAAACACCTCCCGACATGTTGTTTCTCCCGACAAACAGAGTCTGACAGGCATGCAATAAGTCGGGTGGGGACAAACGATAACACTTTAGCGACATTGATTGTGGGTGAGGTGAGGTGGGGTGGAGAGGTGGTGGGGGAGTGAGCGGGAGCCACTTTACCTACTGGTCTACCCTCTGACGTCAGACAAAGGAAAGTCGATGATGTGACCTCCAGAACAATCTGGAAAATGATCGAGTGGGAAATTGCTGTGGGTTCTCAGACCTCAAGATGAAAGTATTGTGGGTAAAGTATCGAACAGTCGTACTTTACTTAGTGTGCACTGTGCATTGTTCACATGAAAAATAACTGAACATGTTCACATCTGATTTTAAGTCTGGATGTTAAGAAACTTGTTTTAATTATTATTGTCGCGTTTTTATACACCTGAACATTTGTCACTGACGTATGAGCACCAGTAATGAGAGACTTTTATACAGAATTTGTAGAGGTGAGCTCAATGGCTGTGGACGAAAGATTCCAAAGGAGGCAACCGTCAACACAATAAAGAAACCTCCCCCCGTTACTGGAATCATGGAGGGACTGGGGGGCGGGGGCAGTGGAAGGTGTTGAAAATCGTCGTAGGTCGTAGGCACGCTGAACCACTCTAAAGATCAACCTCTATGTTGGACAGTGTGCAACCCGGTGTCGGGTGCTGAAAAGAGTAAACTAGGTCACCAGGTCATGGGATTGTAGGTCACGACCTAAAGGAACCAGGCCATACTGAGGTCGTGTTCTCCTTTTTTCTGTGGACCGAGTTCACTGAGAATCGTAGATCGCTGTGCCAGCATATACATATAGTGTACTAGGCTATTGTTGTTCGAGTTTTACGCCGTGTCAGCAACTAAAGCCATATCACGGCCAGTATGACCTTGTATGCGGTAAGATGAACACAAGTAAGTTTAGATAGAAGGAACGAAAGAAAGAAATAAACAGCAAAGTCGACGGAGAAAGAGAAGCGGCTGGGACAGGGAACCGAGGGTTTGTTTTATGTGGGTTGGTTAGCTGTGGACAGACTGAAGATATTTCATTGGGATTAAAACTGGGTTGGATCCGTTATGTCATGGCTGACTGTCCTCTTTTCCGCTTCAACTTTATGGACTACCAGACATAAACACACTTCGATGTTTCTCCCATACTTAAGTAGAAATTAACAACATTATGGAGAGAAATGGCGATTAAAAGTGTCACATTTGTTGTGATGATTATAGATTTTGAAGTTTATGCGATGGGAGCCTCAATCATGACTCAGGGTCAGTGTATGGGGCCGTAGTCACGAGGCGAGAGTTGGTCGTTTCCTTGGGGCAAAACCAAAACTCTAGAAAAAGCGTTTTTGCTTTAGTAGTTATACTTCTTCATGTTTATTTACCCCAGGGCATCTTTGTTATCATGTTATGGGCTGTCCGATTAGTGCAGCTAGGGCAACGACTTGATAACTCGTTTCACAACTGCGGCCCCCGGGATATCTAGTCATCAAACAAGGTGGACTTTACCACAGTCTTAACCACAGACAAGAAATGTTTCAGGGTCTTGTAACTAGAAACAGGTGCAGGTCTTGGTTCCAATCGTGCCTGTGGTCCACATGTCTTACCCACCGCTTGGTGTGGCTGTCAGGTGTAGAGTGAATGTAAAGCAGAGGGTACAGATGTAACTCTGAGTTAGGATTACAGACCCAGGCTGTTCATGTCTACAGTTCCAACATTTTATTGTGTTTTAACTTACAGGAAGACAGGTTTCCATAGCTACAACAGACACATATGGCGCCCCACAAATTTCCTGACACTTTCTTCTGTAATGAAACCGTTGGAGTCCTTAAACTGTTAAAAATGTTGACAAACAAACACACATACACAAATGCATACTGTAGCTGGTAGGGCGCACACACAGGATATATGGCAACCAGATACGTAAGCGCGCGTGCACACACACACCAACAGACTCGCAAACATAAGCATACCAGTCTCTATTCTTGCTGTCATTACTGAGGTAGAAGGTTGTACTCATAGCCACCTGCCATTGTCCATGTCAAGCAGCAATACCAACAAGGAACAGTCACCAGCAACAACAGGAAGACCTGCTGGAGTCCGACATTTGTTTTCTCGCAGCATAACGGACAGACATTACATTGACCACAGCAGACCTCAGTCAACATTTGTTTGTCGGATGACATTGTTTGATGAAGACGGTTATGTTCGCAGCAGGAGGGAAAAATGATTGTGGCAATGATTGTTTTCTGCCTTAGAGAAGAGAGGTAAACACACTTGGTGGAATCAAATCTTCCAGTAATTTAGCGGCGAAGACCCACTTCTCAGACTGAACCTTTCCACAAACCCTAAGTTTTCTGGAAACTTCATTAAACAAGATATGCATGAGTGTTGTTATTTTTACGACACAAAAATGGGTTAAGAAACGACAGAAAAATTTCTTTCTTCTTGTTCTTAAAGCCATTAGTTTCTACTTCCTTCTTGCTGTTTGCAAACCACGAGCACAAAGATCGCATGACACCATTGCTCTCCAAGAAAGAAGTCAGAAACTGGATTTATTTGTAAAACGCTTTATTTTTCTTAAGTTTAAAAACAAAAATCCTTTAGAAAAAAAGTTTGCACTTGTGAGAGAAAAATGAAAGCTTGGGGAAGGGGTGGGTTGGCACCACAAGTCCCCCTACCCTCCTGGTCACTCGTTCAAACAGTGGGGCAGCCTCGGATGGCGTTGTCGTCGTCAAGCTCACAGTGACGTCACAAGCACGATGCCCACATGTCCACAATCGGGGTCCGACCCCCTGTCAGCCATTCCCCGCTCGCCATTCGATCTTTCTCTGGAAGCTGCGGCCGTCCAAAGCAGTTTCCACCAGACAATGCCAGCCATCGATCAGCAGCATTGCGTAAACAACATCACGTGACGGCGGCTTGGCAAAGTCACGTGGGCCACGCGTGCGGTGTGGGGTGTGTGTGGGGGGGGGATGATGAAGTTCCTCGGCAGAAAAAAGATGTAAATTGCGATAACGGCCTTTGGACCCCGATAACTGTTTTTGGACTCGATGAAAGAATGTTGTCAGAGATAAAAAGATTTCTGTAATAAAACATTTGGATTTGTCTAAGGGACATAATCGTGTTGTTTCACCTGAGGGATGGGGACAATGGGAGGCAAGAGTACAAAGAGGGAAACGAGAACTCGCTCGCTTAGACACACACAAACACACACACACAAACATAAGCGCACACACACATACATTTAGCCATTTAAACAAACAATGAAAAACGCAAAACACTGTAGGGGTTCGTGTAAGCACTTGAGGATTAAAATAAAACATTGATAATAAAAAAAAACTAAGGAAGAATAGAAGACCAAGTCATACATACATGTATTCCTACATACCCGCTAAATATAGCAAAAGGAACAAACACAGAAACACAACAAACCAAACAAAGCAGCAAAACTCAGATGAAAAACAAAAATAAATTAAAATTGTTTTAAAAGCCAAACCCACGAAAAACAAATGAAGCAAAAAAAAAACCCCAAAAAACAAAAACAAAACAAACAAACAAAAACAAAAAACCAGCACCAACAACAAAAAAACAACTTCTTAACAAACAGCTTCCCCCTTCCCCCCAAAATAATCAGTGAGAAAGAAAGTCTAAAGTATATACAGAAAGTCTAACCCACTTTTTCTTTGGTCTGACGGCAGGAAAAAAAAAACACGCCACGTGGTTTGTTGAATTAAAATACCAATAAGACAAGAAAGGTAAATGCTGACATGAAGGTGATGCGTGGCGGACGCGTGCCGATCACGTGGTCTAGCGCGTGCGTTGACAAGCAGGTGAGCACCGGGGCCACTAACTTCTCTGTCTTTACTTTCCTTGCCTGTCTGTCTTCATTTCCGCTCTGTCTGTCCGTCTGTCTGGAATTGTCAATGGCATGCATGACAGCCAGACTTCTTCGTCCGTGTCTCATCGATCTCAATGGTTCGATCCTCACTTGGTTCAGGCAGCAAACTTTCCTTTTTTACCAAAAGCCGATCGAGAAAAAGACGATTTTCGTCTACCGTGTCTTAAATTACCGGAACTTACAGTTGACCCACGCGACCCTGACATACCAGAGGATCTAAGGTGGTCTGTATGTGAGTAGAAGCCAGACCATGATGTCCCTGTCATCTGTCAAACACACACACATACACAAACACACAAACAAACGTGCACAAGCATATGCATATCCAGGGTCTGAAGGACAAAGAGGACCAACACAAGGCGGTGTGCTGCCCCCCTCACATTTCTCTTTACAAATCCGAGTGAACAGTTTTCACGCTGTTACATGCTTCTGTGTCAAGATCGATCGTTCGTCCTTCCTTCCTTCTTTTTCCCCTCTTTCGTCTCAATTTCCTATTTTTAAACTTACATTTAAGTTGATTATCCCTTTAAAAACGTCTGCACACCAAAACTTTGTTTGTTTATTTGTAAGAGGAGATGCAGAATAGGAAGATACTAGTGTTGACAAACACTTAAAGAATTTCTGTCTGGTTTGGTTAGTTTTGTGTTGTATTGTCTCCTTTAACCTCGTTTGTTTGGCAGGCCGCCTGGCTGGTCGGTGAATTGTTTCTTCACTCAGAGTGCTGTAAGGGCGAATAAGATAAAGATAGTGATGTAAACTCACAGACATAAATAGAGGGACGGGAACAGAGATCCACATACAGATAGAGCTGCAAACAAGAACTCAATTGTTGTCATCCAGCTAACATCTTTTTATTTGACTTTGTTTGTTTATTTATTTATCTATTTACTCATTTGTTTACTGTGGGTTTTTTATCAGCAAACAGTTGCTCACTCGCCTGTTCCAAATAACCTTTATGGATTAAAGTGGAGGAGAGAAACAAATTCAGAAAAACAAGGTTAAATGTAGAGAATAAACAGAAGATGGAAAAGCAGAAAGCTCAGGAAGATGTCAATATTTTAATTGCCATTCAGCCATGTGGTGATCACTGCTCACCCGATGGCTTGTCAAGATGGATGGCACGCGCCTGGCGAGTGTCCGTTATTGCGACCGTCGGAAAGAAAGACAAAACATGAACTGGTCTTGTTTGTGAGAAATGCAAGCTCCTTACAGGGCTTTGACAACATAACATCAATCATATAAACAGAAAAATCCTAATATGAATTATTCACAATGATTTTCTGTCTCTCGCTGTCTCCTTGCTTATACCCAGATAGCATGGAAACATTTTAAAAACGTTAAAAAGCTATCTGGAATGTTTCCATGCTAGCTGGGTACACCCTTCAATCGCCATCCTTAATTATCATCGTGTCAGTTTTATACCTCTCATATCACAATCGTTTCGCTCTTATTTTATTTCTCTGTTCATCTCTTTTTTTCTCATTTATTTCCATCAATAGCTTTCAACATCGATCACCATCGTCAGCTATCGTCTTCACATCAGTGCCATATCTTCTATCACAGTGATAACACTTTTTTTATTACTTTTTGTGGAGAAATGGTGTGGGACTAATTAATGAACATGTTAACAGGGAGAGACGGTGGTTGTATGTTCAGTAATAAACTTGTTCATTCTTCATTGGCACAGACTTCTGCCATGCATGCGCACGGCGTCTGTGTCGTAGTTGGACGAGGAATTGCTGTGGATGCGAACCTCGTAGTTGTTATCACAGAAGCTTGATGACAGGTCTTCGGCAGGACTGTCGTAGGGTGTGTACCCGTATGACGAAATCTCTAGAGGGTAGATGTGGAGGTTGGAAGAGTTGGAGGGGGGAGGTAACAACCTTGCCAAGCAGTTCTCCCCCTTTATGCAGCAAAAAGGAATCGACGGTATCGCTCGAGCTATTTCCAGACAGACGGTTGGTCGATGAACAGATAGGGCAAAGGTCAGGAGATGACGTCATATCGCTCCGACCCGTTCTCCAGTCGCAGATGTAGGTTCCCTTCCCCCACCTCCATCTTCCTGGACGCAGCGCCATCTTGCCGTCTGATGTGTTCAGTTCACAAACCGTTATATCATAACGTTTTTCTATGTTTCTTTATTTTACAGTTACAGTTTAAATCTGACTTGCGGAAATCCTTCCACACAAGCCCAGCATGCAAGGTTTAGGTGTTGCACGCAACCATTGTGATTGTGATCTGAAACTAACGGCTGGATCCTGATCCCGACAAGCCGCCATGTTGGTTCTCGTCTTGGTTGTTTGGGAGGCATTGCATTTTGGTGTTTTAAACATTGATTGTTCTTTGTTTTCACAAACTGCTTCAGTTCTTTGATTTACAAACCGAGAAGGTAGATGTCAGTGTATGTTCTATACTCTGTTGTTTTCTGTGGCACTGCGAGTGGTAAGATGGCTCCAGGCTCCTTCACTCCGGGTGTGTAGATGGAGAATAACAACCGGAGTACACACCCTGCCTTACACTGCTTTTGTCCTGACCCCTTTCCCACCTTCTCTCTCTCTCTCCCAACCTCGCCACTTGTCTGTAGGAGAGGAGGAGAACGTGTATGTTTGTGTCAGAGAGTTTGTGTGCGTGTGTTTTCGTAATGGCAAAAGCATGTTGCTGCCTGTTCTACCTGCATGACCTTTGATGCAAGGAAGTGCAGGTCGTCTGGCAGGTAGAACAGTTTACACCTGTTTGACGACGGTAACAGTCGTGTCGTCAGTCATTCTTTCTCTCACTCGCCTCGTCTTCATTCATCTGCTCACTAACTTTCGCTTTGTGCTCTCGCTGTACACGTGCAGTCCATGCAAATGTTCCTTCCCCCCTTTTCTCTCTCTCCCTCTCTCGCTTTCTCTGTATGTTTGTGCATTTGCACACGCGTGCATGAAGGTGTGCATGTTTCCTGTTGATGTGTGTGCGCGGACATGCACGTGCGCCTGAACTACTTGTTGTGCTCCAGTGTTTTGTTCACGTGCACTCTAGGGAGCCAGCACACGTGGCACCTTTTTTTCTAACCAAATTTCTCGGCAGCAAGCAAATCCTAATTGTTATCGCACACCTCATTACCACCATCACTTCAGGTATCCCGGCATTCCCAGCATCTCACCTGCACCTTCCTCCACGCGCCTCCACGTCGCGGCCAATCTTCAAAGCACGTGCGCTGGCGTCGGTCCCAGGTAACAACAGCCTTGGTAACCGCACAGGTGCGACCCAGGTAATAGAGCAGTCATAACACAGGCCACAGCCAGGTAATGGCACAGGTAATACAGTTATAACAGCGCATTTAATCAAAGAGAAAAAGCCCGGATGATGCTATAACGGGGCACGTGATGCGAGTCACGTGGTGTCATCCTCCCTCCAGCTCACTTCTCGTTCCTCCTCAACGTGCGTGACTGTCCTTTGTTGATTCATCCTGCCTTTTTTTTTCTTTCTTTTTTAAAAGTTTTAAATTATTATTTATTTCTTGCCTGTTGTTTGAGAGTTAAACGAGCACAGTCATGGTTGAGCTCGCCGAGACTAAAGAGAGGACATTAAACTCCGGGTAAATGTTTGTTTACCTTGATTTGTAAAGTGGAGCTTTTGTTGACTTTCGTACTGTTGTGCTTGACCACGCAGAACGAGTTGTTTTGTCACAGCAATTGATGCCTGGGAAGCTTGTAAACATTGAGAGGGATACTGCTAATGATGGAGACTTTTCATTTGAAAACCTCTGTTGCCGGCAATAATAGCTGCAGGAACATAAATAGAAACAACAACAAAACTGTAAAAAAAACCCTAAATAAATAAAGTTTCAAACAGCATATTGTCACAAAGTCTCATGAGGGAGGGAACAAGGTTAGAGAGGGGGAGAGAGAAGACTCATTCCCTGCTACTAGACCATGGCCGCCATGTATTTCACACCGAGCTCACCCACCCTGAACTCTGACCCCTACTTCCATCCCTCCCCTCCTTTGTTTAACCGAAAAAAGTAGTTATTGCCAGCATCAGTGTGTTACACGGGTATTTAATGGCTTTCTTCCATCGGTCCAAGCCCGGGGGAAGGGCCGCGATCTCTGTCTTCTCTCTTTTCTATTTTACATTCAAAATGGCGACTTTTTTTTTCTCTCTCTCTTTCTCGTCTCTTGTCGTCTGCAGGGTTTAAATTGAGAATCTGTCATGGCTGCAGCTCCAACCTCATTACCGGCTCCTCGCCTTTCCTTTAGCTGGTGGCATTATTCTACGGGTACTTTAACATTCAGATCCCTGTATTTGTGTCACTGTACCCCGGGTACAATAGTAATTTGTGCTTTTACAGTGCTGACCTCGTGTGCAGGTGTACTTTACAACGCAGTTTTTTTTTTTTATTACAATTTTTTTGTAGAATGCAGTAGACTTTAATGTTTGTCATATTTAGACCTGACAGTTTCGGGAAACCTTAAAAGATTCGAGATGGTGTTCAGTAAGGCTACCTGGAAAACCCTGTGAGTGTGAGGTTAGAGGACGCCTTCCTGTTTGTGTTTCAGGAAACTTCGGGTGGAAATTCCACTGAATATACGGGTGACGAATGTTTTCGTGGTTGTAGTGGAGACAACTACCAGTGCAAGATAAGTCATCCTTTCCCCTCACACACTCCCCCTGCACCCTGCATTAATAGTCAACCTTGTGTTGTTACTGATGAAGAATGGCCTTCCTTCTCTTGATTAACTTTCTTGGCTTGGAGACTCTTCTTCAACATGATTTACGGACATAGCATGTCATTTTAATTAGCTTTAAAAACTGACTTATGTAGTTCACATAGGTATTAGCTTCCTATAAGAGATTCTAGTCAATTTGAAAAAAATTTATAGACTGCTAAGTTGCTTGTCAAGGATTCTAGTCTTCTGTATTCCTCTCTACGATACTCAAGTCCTTCGTTTTGTTTTTTGTTTTTTTTCTGTTGTTGTTTTTGTTTTTTGTCAGTAGTGAATTAACCGTGACAGAATTTAAATGGCGGTCGTGTGTTAGCCTCAGCGATAATGACTACCGGGCCTTGGTGCACAGCGGGCCACTAGGCCTTAGCTACATGGCTAAAGTTAGCAGTCAGCTAGCATGCGTGTAGCTAAGACAGTTTAGCTGACTGCTCGGCGTTGGCCACTCAGCTAGAGCCTAGCGACAAAGTGTACACCTGGCCTCAGGTGTTAGAGGAGATAGGTGCGAGGACGACGTGACAAGACACAAGTGGAGGTTACAGGTGGTGACGGATATACGACAGGTGAGTGTGTGTGTGTTGATGGAGGCGGGCAGGATGGTAGAGCGTGTGATTGCAAGTGTGTACGTGTGTGTGTTTATAAGTGTGTGTATGCGTGAGTGTGGATATTTGTGTAGAGTACTACGTACACACGAGGATATGTATATATATGTGTGTGTGTGTCACACGTGACCGATTTAAAGCCCCAACGAAACAAAGAAGTCCGGGAGGTCGGCTGATGTGACGAAAGTCACGTGTGTGTTGCGACAACAGCCCTACGTCATATCATGGCGGTCGTTGATAGACGGTTTCTCTTGGGGGTCGCACTGTGTGAACTCTATTGCGACTGTCGGAAGACGGTTTCCCCCTCTACCTAACAGTCCGACACTTATTTGATGAACTGCTGCTGACTTCTAGCCACTGTCCATCAAGTTCACCAACAGCGACTGTGGTTTCGAAACCTCGGCTACTCAGTCGTTTTCAGTTTTATTCTTAGAAATTATTTGTCCCTGGAACAATGAAGAAAGTTAGTCTCCGGGATTTGTCCTTCGTCACTAAATACATTTGACCTCGGAGGTAAGCCGTTACTTGCCCTTCACCGCTGAATGCATTTCACCACCTGATGAGGACAAGTATAGAAAATAGGTTGTGGCTTTATGACAGCCACATGTGGCATCTGCCATCTCGAGTATCAAGGTCATGATCAAGTTTTCACGGTCTCGAGGTCAGAGTTTAATAATAGCACGACACCAGCGCACCCTACGGCGCCTTGAAAGTCACTGCTTGGGGCTTGTGAACACTTTCTTGTATGTCAGGGGCCAGCTGCATGAGACTGGTCTAAAACTTAAAACTCTCTTACAGAAGCAAATTTGGTTTTAGAGAAAATATTATTTAGGAAATAATATTTAGAAAAAATATTAGAAAATATTTAGAGAATTAATTCTACGGCATTTAGAAGCATTGCACTAACGTTAGAGAATAGTTTTAAGAAAGTGGTTTGTCAGATACACTTGCAACAGCTCGGAGTGAAAGTCGTTAAAACAGTTTTAAAAGCACCACATCTCCACAGCCTCGTGATATTCGTTGAGTCACCTGATTTGTTTTATGCTTTTGAGTTCATATCCCACCGTGCTCACTGTCACATTGTCCATGCATACAACTTTGTTTGTTATGTTGTTTTTGAATTTGATGCGTAAACAATCCATTAAGCAATTCTGTTCCCACTGTGTGTGAAAAATTATGCTTTGGCTGATTTTCCATTTTTTTTAAACGTTAATATGTGCCAACAGGAACAGAAGTCGGTTTTAAAAATAAGTTTTGTCGCTTTTGGAAATTTAGTTTAAAATGTTGGAAAATTGTGTGAACTACCTTTAGGACCTTTCTATAAAACTGTTTTAACTAAATATGCTTAAGGCCTAAACATTCAAAAGTCGTCGTGCAACGGGCCCCACGACCACAAGATCCACCACAGGAGATTCACGATAGCGCATAGGATTTAAAAACAACCCAGTATTGCTATCATCCCTACTGTCACATTAATCGCATATCGCCACCATCATCAAGGGCTTAGAAGAGAAGAAAGTTACAAGTCACAGGCCACGTGAACAAAGGGCCACGTGTGACGATCACAGCTGATGGCGACAGGAGACAACAAGTGGGTCATGTTCACAGCACTACTTAAAAATTCTTTTTTTTTTCATGGACACCATCTGTGAAATGTCGTCTACAGGGCGTGGACGGCTTAACCAAGTAATCGACTTGGTATCCATAAAATATTTACTTGCAGAAGTTCTCGGAATTTTACGATGAACTTTATGTAAATGTTTGTGTGCTGTGTCACGTGTAGGTGTTGTTACAGATGGTTAGATAAACTGTCGTGTATACTGTGATCACAGCTTGTATCATTACATTGTTGTTACAGCCAATAGGGGTTGTTACAGTTAGTCACGTGGTCTGTGCTGCATGCAAGGCAGGTTTAGCGAGATATTTTTAGTTTTAGGGGAGGCGGATAAACGGGTGGATAGAGCAATGGCGTCCTAACCCCCAGTCATTCAGCGATGGTGGTGGTGCGGGTGCGGGTGTGAACTGAGCTTTCTCTAGTCCAACCACTGGGAATGGCTACCTAAGTCCATAGAAGGTTGAGGAAGGCTGGAGAGAAGAAGCTGACCCCAGGGAAAAAGGGGCTTTTCAACAGGCCGGCCACAGGATCACTTGTACGATATAACAAACCTGTCTAAAATGAATTTAATTTTAACGCAAACAAAAACAAAACAACCCCCCCCCCCCTAAAAAAAAAACAACCCAACAACAAACACAAAACAAAAGAAACAAATTAACAAATAAAAAATAAGAACCTTTTTGTTTTCAATAAAGTTTTCGGCATAAGAAAATGTTTTTTAACAACTAGAATTCGTTGGACGCCGGGCAGATAATCCACAACGCATGCGCACACGAAGACGGTCAAGGTAGGTCAGAACGTATGTAAAATCTTTCAAACGTTTTCTAATCTCACTCCCGCGATAACCAGGTCAGTGAAAACCTTTTTCAATCTCCAGGCCATCTCGATTTCCAGGTCAGAGTTTAAAAACAACACGACACCAGTGCAGCTTATAGGACCTGAGAACGACCCGCCAACCTGCCCCACAAGATGATACAACGGTGCACGAGATAACTCCATATCAAGCGAGGCAACTCTGTAGCACAACGAGGAATCAAGCAGGGTGTTGGTCCGACCCGTGACGTCACGAATGTACCTACGTTACCACGACTACAGCCAATGGGAGAGCGAGGATCTTAGTTACCTAGGTGACGCCATGGACATTCGTGATGTCACAGTTGAGATGCAGACATACATCTTTGATGCATCTTTGCTGTTTTACATCCCGAGAAAAGAAGCTGCTCCGAATTTTGGAAACAGCATCTGAGGCTGAGCTCCGGACATTTTTATTATTTTGCTTGTTAGACATTCTCTCGTGGACAAAGACATAATGAAGAAAACATGTTCCATAATTGTTGTGAGCAGAAGAGTGATGCTGCCTGTTCCCTGAACTAATGACCTTTTGATCTTTTGCTTGGGGCATATGATAACAGCAGCGTGGTGGGAACAGATTAGAAGAATGATACCCCGAGGCTCGGCAACTTATGAAGCTCAAACGAGGACCCATCCATTACTGGGAGGGCAGTCTACCCCAGCAGCTGGCTAATCATTTGAATAATTACCCGACTTTCCACTCGCAGGAGTTTTTCAGAACTGCTTCCATCACCTTTGTCACATTCAACCTGCTGTTTGAGTCATCCGAGAGAACAAATAGTTTGATTCCTTTTAATACATTAATTTTATAACATTTTGTTTTGGGGAAATCAGTTCTCGTGAGATTTGTGAACACAGGGACTAAAGGGGAGGAGATGGGTAGAAAATAGGAAGTGTACATTTATTTTTGCCCAAAACTTACCCAGAACATGGGAACGGATCTTCGTGAAATGCGCCATTTTTCTATCTGTAAATGCTGTATACCAATGTTGTTTTCTACAGGAAGCTTGATTATTAGAATACGGATGACAGACAACCATTGCCAAGATTCCTGATTAATAAAAAGAAAGAGAGAGACAGAGAGCAAAAGATTTGGCAAGAAAGGAAAAGATTAAGCGATAAATCCACGTCCAGTGAGATTAATTAACAAACAGAACAGAACGATACAGGAAAAACCCAAAGTTTTTATGATTTCTCGGCAAAAGAGCAAAGTCTTCAGTTCAGCTGCCTTCTGTCTGACACACGCCACATACATGCACTTGGCACAAACAACAGATTCCAGGAGAGACAGACTCCTAGTCTTTGACCCTCACCTCCACATTGCCCCCAGGTACACGCTGCCCTCGTCAAAATGATTCCATACATATTTTTCTTTTAGTGAACAAAACAAAACCAACAACAAAAACGAAAAAAACAAACAAAAAACAAACAGACCAAACAACACAACAACCAAAAAAAGCAAAAAAAAAAAAAAAATACAAAACAGGAAAAGTACAAGTAGGAAAAACAACAAGAACTAAAATTAAAGCAAAACTAAAAGAATATAAAAAATAATCAAGAATTAAAACAAGAAAAACAAATTATTGCAAGGATGAAGGTTAAAACAAGATCATGAAGTAGAACAAAAGAAAAAAATCAGGGGAAGAATAAAAGAGATTATTTTAGTGACACTCCTATTGTGTTTTGTATCAATAATGCTTTGTAACTTGAAATAATAAACAAAATGGAGAACACAATCAAGAACAAGAGCTGAATTAGAACAAGAACGAAAATTAGAACAAGAAACTAGAACAAAAGTCCGAGCAAGACCAAGAGCAAACATTAGAAGAATAACAAAACAAGACTTAGAACAACAACAGCAACAACCATAAAAAACAATAATTAGAACAAAAACTAAAATTAGAATTAGAACTAGAACTCCAAATAAAACAAGAAAGACATTGAGTAGAAGAAGAAGAAAGTCCTCAAAGACAATGTCGGTGTTGCAGTGTTTAAGGCCCGCGATTCTATTTTAAGTGTGAAAAATAAACAGTGGGATTGTGTGTGTTTGTGTGACAAGTGAACTGTTGTTACACTGTGGTGGAGTCTAAACTGTGATACAAGGCGAACACCGACTGTCAGACACACAACGAGCTGTTGTAGCTACCCGGGGTGTCGACTCCACAAACAAACCGAATGTGAGAATGAAGACAGATACAGGTGGGCCGCCATGCTATGAATACCCCGCCACCCGGTGATATTTGCCAGACTGGTGTGATGTCACAATGCCACCCTCATACTTACGCGAGCTGTTTGGTTCTGGGTGTGACAGGTGCAAAGGTTTGGTTTGTAACGGGCAAAACGACGACAGACTTGTTGTTAACTTACAATACTATGGAGCCTTGTATGACTTTATGATTGCAATGAAAATGAAAGTGATTATTTTACAATATTGATATGGAGGAGACTGAACGATGAAAGCCCAGATAAAAAAAGATAACCATAAGATAAAAATACAAACGCACACCTTTCGGTTCACAAGAACCATAACAAACAAAAATAAGCAAACAAATAAAACCAACAAAAAAGGAAAACAAAGCAAGACAAACTACAGAAATAAACAGGAAACTAAACCAAAAAAGCAAAAACAAAACAAAAACAAAACAAAAACAAAACAAAAAACAAAGCAATATAAAACACTAAAAGAACTCCCTCAACAAACCCAGTATTCGTCCCATACAGAAAACTGAGCTGTAAAGTCTTCAAAACAACACATAAATAAACGGATTTACAAGTTCTGACCCGGTCAGGCCATTTTATTTACTTATTTAAACTTTTCAGTGATTAAGACACAAGCCGGAAAGGTGGAGGCTGGCTCATACCCTTGTTCTCAGCTGCTTTCAATTTGTTATTATCTTTTCATCAGAACTCTTGTTGTTTAAACTCTCTCCACCTGTCTCCATCTTTGTGATTAGTGCACGAGTGTATTAGTGTACAAACCTTCATCTCTAACTGACATTCTTTATCTACTTCTCTCTTTCTGTTTTATTCCTTCGTTCACACACAGATGCGCAGATACAGACATGTACACGCACACAGAACTAGCCGATGTGGAGGTACGCACTTACAGACACATACATATATGTATACACACACACACACTGATGAGCACATATACATTCAAATGCGTCTGCGTACATTGGGCTCACTCCTTTCAGTCTTTTTATCTACATAAATGTCGATATATACACATATACCTTTGTTGTCTAGATATACCCTGTGTGTGTTAACTTTGTGTAAATGTTCATGTTAACACAATGTTGATGTCCACGACCTGCCCTCGTGTCCCACATGCACACAGCGCACTTTTACTCAGATACCTACACAGCAAGTCTGCACTGTCTCAGCCAAACACCTGTAGACCCTGTATGTATTTTTACACCCAACACCTGCATGGCACACACATCCTCACAAAATTTAAATGCCGTTCGCGAACTTCCTCAACTTTGTTCTCTTTCTTCTCCTCCGGCTCTCCTCCACTCGATGTTGCACAAACTCTGAGGGCGACTTCACCTAGTTGAACTTTTAGTCAAGGATAAAGAACAGAGGAAAGGGAGGATGTTACACTCTGTCCTCTGTTCTCATCGCTGTACCTCTGCATTTTTGTGTGGCTAACGGCTGACATAAACATCTAATCTTGCATCAAGAAGTCAGAAATAGCCTAACCGCCAGCTTTTATTTGTCTCTATCTTTCCTTCCGCACAATACAGTCTTTTTCCCGATGGAGCTCCGACCTGTCTGGTGTTGTTGCCCTGCACCAGCCGTGTTTTCTAGAAGCTAGACACTGAGATCTCTTGATCCCAGCGAGCACCATGACATATTATGGGATGGCAGTCACTGGGACTGAGGTTAAAGGTCGACTTAATCGTGCCATCCTGCAAGGCCGGTGGAAAGTTTATTTTCATCCTGTTTTCACAGTCTGCATCAAGCACAACATCGGCAGTGAGCAGATGACTTTGAACATGCAATGCCCTGTTTATGCCCTGTTCGTGCCCTGTTCGTGCCCTGTTCGTGCCCCTATCTGCCCCTGTCCTCGCCACCAAAGTTAGTTTTGCGCGAAACTAGTTTTCCTCAGTCGACGAGCGAAATCGATGTTTTGCTGTCAGACAAAGGTTTCGTCTAACCGAGAAATATCACAGCCGTACATCCGGGTACTGATAGAGATGTTTGTCTCCGGGACAAGCGTGACGTATACATCATCCGTTTGTTTTGTCTGAGATATTTTTTCTGACAATTTGTTGGGTTGGGTTTGATGCTCGCTCGGATGCACAAGTAGAGACAAGCGACCACAAGATTTCTGTTGGATTATTTACACGTGCAACGGTAAAAAATTTCAAATTATTTCGTCTGTTGAAAATTGATTTGTCAGAACCGTTAGAAAGGTTGGAAAGGATTCTTTTTTCATCCATCACTGCTGCTAGGGACAAAGGTCTGACATCATTGGTGTTACTCCGCTTCAAGCATGAAGACAAATGACATGGACGAAAGAAAAACAAAATCTGTTTTCAGAAAGGATTACATGATTTGTAAAATTAGTTTTTTTTTCCTTTTCTGTAGACTTGTTATCTGTCGTTAGCGGGTCTGCATAAACATTACTCTTCTTCTCGTCTGTTTTGTTATCTAAGATTTCAAGATCCTCCATTCAGTGGTCCTGTAGGTATTTACTTTACTTCCTTCTCACTAAATATTATACTTCATCGAGGGCTTTACTAGTGAGAGGACTGGAGGAGAGGATTGTGTAGTAATTAGGAAGAGTTGGAGGAAGAGACAGAGAGAAGTCCTGAGTGAAGACGGGAGTGGCGTGGGAAGGAAGGAGCGTTGCATTGAAATGAGAAGAAAGTTTCAGACATGTTTGACAGATGACTGAATGATGCCTTGCATACAGGTGTGACAGGTAATAGGTATATAATGTATCGAGCGCCTTTAGCCTCTCTACAATCCCTCATGTTGTACCCTGGAGGTCTGTCATGAAGCAGACTGGGGCTGGGGGTGGGGTGTGGAGGTGGTGGGACAACAGCTGACCTTATGACCTCAAGCTGTACAAGTGACAGACGGAGGTCAACACAAAAACCGTTAGGTTCTGTCAGAGGAGGGCAGTAGGTGAGAATGTCACGTGTGATGGATACACGAGAACCAGAGGATGGGTGAGTAGAGAGAGAGAAACAGACAGGCAGACGAAGAGGAGGAAAGGGAGATAGTGAAAGGGCAAAAAAGAAATAGAAAGAAGAACCGGTAATTACAATGATAGTTTTTATTGGTGACAGCAAACTCAAAATGTTTATTTTTACAACTAGCCTTCATTCCAAAGAGAGACAGATAGCAAGAGATTGAGGTGATAAATAGATAAATATAGTGAAAGAAAATAATAGAAAAAAATAGTCACCTTTTATAGCTCTCTTCTCATGCCAAAGCCGAGAGATCACTCTTTGAAAAAAAAGTCCGTTCTTACACAATGAAGGACAACATTGCGGTGAGGCAGCATCGTCTGTTCTCTCTTTAAATAAACCTGACCGTTATGATCATAAGATCGACAGTTGATAAAGTCGATAGCCGTAGAAATAAAAGAAAAACAACAATAAATAAGACAGACAAAATGTTTTGGATATTTTTCATATTTCCGCACAAAGACAAGGATACTGATAAAAAGTAAATGTCAAACGAGGGAGACTCAAATAAAAACAGATGGACGCAGAGAAGAAACGTGCAGAAAGCTACGACTGCCTCAAACCGATGAGGCAAGATGGCGTCCACTCATTGAGAGACATGGAGGAGAAGGAGGACAGGGTGAAGGACATCGTCCGATGGGGAATGTTGACGACTGCGGCGATGATTGATGGCCAACGCACTTCCCGACACCGTTTTATTCCTTTATCTGCACAGTTTGCTTTTTTTCCCTCTCTCCTTCCTTGAGAACGTGCCGCCAACACCTCAGGAGACGTAGAGGCTTCAGTTATTCAGGCTGTCAGCCTCACTTCTAGTTCTATCCGTGTGACTGTCTGTGTGTTTTAGCAGCTGGGAAGTGTTCTCTGAAATTACGTGGAGTCCAAGAAAAGGAAGGAGGGAGAGAATAAAATTGGGACTGACGACAGTCTCGCTTCCCCTCCCCTTAAAAAAACTAGAATAGAAAAAAAAAAAACCGACAAAACACACACAAACCCCACTAGATCCACTTTCTGGACGATTACTAGCGACACTTAGTGGAAAATGTCTGTCTTCTCAAATGACAAAATAACTGAAGCCTTGTGTGTGTGAGGACGGCTGATCTCATTGCAAGACAAAGACATTCGTTTGCTCATCATGGATGCTCTGATGGTCATTTCGTGTGCATGGCTATTCTTTTATTTCGGCATTCTTCTTTATTTTATTTTTATGCTTTTTCTTGTTGTTTTTCTGATCTCATGTTTCTTGTTTTATTTGATTTCTATCTTGGTCTTCCTTTTCCTTTCTTCTTGCTTCATCTTTTTTTTTTTTTGGATGAACAACTGTGAAACGATTGCTAAAAATACCGACCAATCTTTCTTTTCCTTAGGATGGTCCGGGGCGAGGGTTTAGTGTGGATGATTGGCACTCCTGTCTTCAGACCTCCTCTCTGTCATTTGTCTTCCTCTCCATGTTGGCATGACAAAACTTTTCCCCACTTTTCTCCTCCTCCCCCTTTTGAAACTAAAGCCCCCTACTTCGTCTACACCTTGATGTGGTCCGGGCAAATGTTTCCCACAGAGTCAAGAAATAACACTTGACTTTTTGAACTGCAAAAATTGGATGCTAAGTGCATTGGCACTCCTGTGGCATATTGTTGAACATCTCATCATCTTTTTAAATTTTATTTGTCCATGGTCATCATGTAAACATTTACCAAATGTTGTCATGTGTTTGACAGGATATGTCTGGTTAAGAAAGACTCCTTGGTGTGTGTGTGGGTGGCGGGTGGCTGTAAATTCCACATCAAACTCTGTAGGATGTCGCAGTTACATCATTTCAGAGATGACATGCTCATCGCACTTCATATGATCAATCCTGAAAGTTTAATGAAGGTATCGCTTTTAATGAAGCTACACGCACGGCATTCTGTCTTTGGATTCTCTATCCGCTTGGGTGCGATCTCTGTCACGTGACCCTGTGACATCGGTTTTTAATAATGGGAACAGTGAGCAGCAGAGAAACTAGCATTATAAGTCTGGGAGAGATTACGAGGTTTCTGATTGCAAATTAAAATGTTTTTACGGCTAAAAATACACTGTCCATGAATCTCATAATTCAAAGTAAGCTAGCTGAACAAAGCGTACTCAGATTGGATATGAAAAATAAAAAAGTGAG
>SRHC01000808.1:402437-510066 GCA_004794325.1 Pomacea maculata | reverse complement strand
TAAGAAAGACTCCTTGGTGTGTGTGTGGGTGTGGGTGGCGGGGTGGCTGTGAATTCCACATCAAACTCTGTAGGATGTCGCAGTTACATCATTTCAGAGATGACATGCTCATCGCACTTCATATGATCAATCCTGAAAGTTTAATGAAGGTATCGTTTTTAATGAAGCAGCACACACGGCATTCTGTCTTTGGATTCTCTATCCGCTTGGGTGCGATCTCCATCTGTCACGTGACCCTGACATCGCTTTTTAATAATGGGAACAGTGAGCAGCAGAGAAACTAGCATTATAAGTCTGGGAGAGATTATGAGGTTTCTGATTGCCAATTAAAATGTTTTTACGGCTAAAAATACACCATCCATGAATCTCATAATTCAAACTAAGCTAGCTGAACAAAAGCGTTCTCAGATTGGATATGAAAACAAAAAGTGAGCCACTATTGCTCGTGGGAACCGAGAGGAAACTCCTCGATTTGACAAAGTACATACTTGTATTAATACTCATTAGGTTATGCATACGAACACACGCGCACACACATACAGAAAAACAAACTCCACACACGCACATACAGGCAGACACGCTCGCGAACTCCAGTCTCACCTCCTTGTCCAAAGATACACTAATTTCCAAAAGTCGTTAGTCTACTAACAAATAAACCGCTAAATAATGAAGAACCTAAACAAGTCTGAGTCCCTAGCAGCGCCCTCTATCACGACACCCTGCGTATGCTTGCAGCTAAAAATAGACTAATAACTGCTTTGTTTATCTGACCGCTAATGAGCGGCACTGGCTTCCCTCTGTCGGAGCCTGACTTCATCAACAGGGGGGGGGGGGGCTATTTGCAGCCACCCCCCACACCACAGTGGCATACTCTAGCCTGATAATCACGGACTAAGCCAGTGGCTTTGCAGTAAACACACGCTAAGGGCTGGGAGGAGATGTAGAGGAGGGGGAGGGAGATAAAAGGAATTGGGGGGATAGAGGTAAGGCAGTCCACGCAGATTCTATAGATAGACAGTAATTATCGTCACGGTGCTCGGCCCTGAGAGAGACGATACAACGGAGAAGAGGATCGATAACGACTATTTTGAACGTGATCGATGAAGATTTCCCATCATGCAGGTCGCTCCTATCATGGGTTATTAGCGATGAATGAGCATTTTGCATTAAAATGACAAGTTGTTGCAATGTTGCAGCTCAGTCCCAAACTCTAAAAAGACAATTTTCTTGTCATCATGTTGTTTATTTATCGACACGGTTCACGAGAGTCGGCTTGTGAAATGTTTACCTGAAGACAGACGAAACAAGACTGATACTGCTTGAGTAACTTCATGGTACACATGAACATACAGACATACTAGAGAGATAGTTAGACTAGTCCATTCCTTTTTCACTTGTCTATCATGCAAAAACACGTTTGCACGCACGTGCACACTGTATCTGCAAGTCATTACCCGTTTTGATTGACATGTAATTTGTGAGAAATATCGAATCCGATATTGTCTTTCTTTTGAAATAATACAATAAATAATTGAGAACAAACCCTCTGTTGCTGCTGCTGATGCTGATGTAGTGGTGGTGGTAGTAGTAGTTATGCATGTGGTAGGGTGGATTTTATGAGTTCTGTGTTAGCCTCTCCTCTATATTTCTGTCTTTATCCTCCACTGGTACCCTAGGGCGCCATGGGGTGTTAGGGGCGGGGGCTGATATCTCAGTGTCGGGTCTCGATGACAGTAAGGTCACGTGACGAGTCAGTCTCTCCCTCTCAGTCGATCCTGTGTCTGCGGGGTCATCCTCTTGCCCGGGTGTCAGAACATCTTGGAGTGGAGGATCTCAGTTCTGGCTGGTCATCTGGCAGCCTGGTCACATGGCCAAACCACGTGACCTTCTTCTGGTGGACTGGGCGGGATCCCCACCATCGCTCGGATTGTTTAACAATAATATGTGTGATTTATATAGCGCATATAATGTCCCTTCTCGTAATGCATCTTCTTCATTTTCATGACCTGTGTCGAGGTCGGCGTTTGCATCTCTGATGTCGGTCAGTCGCATTCTCGTCCAAACGAGGTCTTTATTTACAGACGGTAGCTTACCCATGTTGCCATGGAAAGATTTACATCACAGGGAGACAAAGACAGTCCAGCAGTAGATTTTCCGCCTCCAGTACTCAACAAGAGGTTGGTGAGCACGCACAGAGCAGTGTGAGAACTCACTGCCAGTCTCCCGGAACTGCTTGGCAAACCGCCGGATATGTGCGCGCGCATGCGCATGCCGTACATCATGCGGAAACATTATCAGACGGTGCTGCCGTCTGGTCGCTGAATTATTGCAACACTGGGCGACAACCGAGGGCAAGATTAAAAAAAAAAAAGCTGGTTCAAAAGAACTGGTAACAAGTCGTAGCATCCAAGAGCAGTCAGGATCGACAGACTGAGAGAAGAAACTGGCAGAAGCTTCTACACCGACTGATTCTTTCTTCCTTTCGAGGAATCGGAAGTTGAAGATTTGCTGATGGCGGCAGCTGCCTTCAGAGCTGTTTATTGTCTCGCTGCCAGTCAGCCTAACCTCGATTTCTTCTGATAATTTCTGGGTTTCCTTCGTCTAAAGAGTATTTCGTGAATTGTGAATTGGCAAGAAGACCGTACGCAGACATGTTTGTTGTTGTTTACTCAAATAACAAACATGTTTGAAAGCTAAGCAATGAAAGCTTTACATCCTCTCTATATATATATTCTAAAATTAAACTGTTTTATCATCTATAATCAATTTTGTTTGTCATGTTGACACCATTGTCCATCACGTACGATTCGCTCTACATATTTCCACACGCGGCAGGACAAGGCTGGCTGGCTGGCTGGCTGGTCACATGTCATGGCACCAGCCTCAGGGCTGAGGTTGCATGGCTAATGGTGTTTTGCTGCTTGACAAGTACAAGGACCGGAGGACACATGGCCGGCCAGCTGCCCGTGCATGACGAGTGAGACCATTCTGGATGCAGACAAACACTTCAGGGTGTCGTGCTGCAGCAGCCATTGTGAGGACGGAAATGACGACTGGAAACTAGATGACAAACATAAATAAAATAATGAAACTTCATTGACAAACAGCTGGACCCCAGGCTTGTAAACTGTTTTGTAGCCAATTTGCCAGTTGCTGGTCTTGCCTCGGAAACCGGATCGAGCATAGGGGGCTCTCGTGGTGCTGTTTGGATCCAGGTATCATTAAACATAATATCCTACAGGCATGAACAGACAGGTATACTCTAGCTGCGTGTGTGTGTGTTTGTGTTTGTGTTCACTTGTTTTGTATTCTAAACCATGGATATTGTATCCTCCTTCTCTAACCCATTTTCATTCTGGGGAACACTGCTGAATCTACCCACCAACGATAAAAAAATATTGAGGCTTTTATGAACTTCGTTGTTACGAGGGAACAGCGGTTAGCTCCTGTCACCAGTACAGTCAGGATTGGTGGTACTGGGTTCAAATCTCGTATCGGACACGCTGGTGTTTTTTTATTTTGTTTTGTTTTTTTTTCTTTTGTTTAGTTTTTTTGCATGTGGCAAAATGTATACAAGTATGCTTCACCAAGCCTACAAGAATTAATATTTCAAGCAGAGTTAAAAAATATTTACTAAATGACTTCTATGCTTGTGACACGGTAATGTTGGTTTATGTGTTAGTCTTTAATTCACAAACATAATAATACTGGATGCTGGTCTCAAAAACAATAAGTTTCAGTGTTCTTATCATTATTTACGAGGCTTCTTTCTGATTTCAAGATGGCCCTTGTGTGAATGAGGTCTGTTGTTACAGCTGCTGGCCTCGGGTAGAAATACAAAAACAACCTTACCCTCGGTACACCGGCAGTTATAGTGTATCTATATACAATTGTCGTCTGCATGTTAATCAAAGATAGTAAATAGTCTTCAGTATCTTTGATGTCAGTTGAAGTTACCTCATTCTTGATTTCACCTGAGCGATGTCGGATTTCTGAAAGTCTGAACGGAGCGTCCATTACTTTAATGTGAACAGCGAGAAAGTGAGTTCTATCATGGATGTGTATAGGTGGACTGCTGTCTGTCTGCCGAGACCAACGCTTAGCCTCTTGGGAAGTTCTCCGCTGTTAGTCTCGGCGAGCCTAAACAATGAGTGTGACTAAACCGGAAGCTGTGTACACACCTGCCTCGTTTTAGTAGTTAACTGGAAAACATCGTCCGCCAGCAGTCCAGCAATACAAGTTCGTGGCTGTATGAACATCTCTGAATTGGTGTGAAAGGACTATACAGGGTAACAACAACAAACAACGCCCCGTCCACAAATAACCGCCAGACCTTGTTGCTATATTTAGCCGGAACCTAGCAGACAGGCGAATTAAAACCTGAGCTGTTTTGGGTTTGCTGGTCGGTCCTGCCTGCTTCCCATGATGGACAGAGCGATTGAGGGCTGAAAATAGCCTGGCTGGCCCGCCGCCTGGCGAGTTCGACTTTCAGCGCCGCCACTGGGGTCGCTGCGGTGTGCGGAGTGATGACCGCTTCTTTATGGCCAGGAGGAGCGCAGAAGGTGTGGGGGCTGGGGGACTGGGAGGGTGGGGAAAGGGTATTCATTGACAGAATGAATGAATGCTGCTGCATGGAGATCAGCTGGATTTTTGTGAGACGCCTTGCTAAGTTAGAGTGGCGCTTTCAAATTAGATGAAAGCAAAGAGGTCGGGGGAGAGGTGGGCAGGAGGGTAGACGTCCACCGATCCCTCTTAACTTGTCTCCCCTGTGTTTGTGTGTGTGTGTATGCACACACGCTCTCGCATATATAAAGATGGAGAGACACGCATATACAGGTTAGGACCAACACAATGACCACAAAAAGACAAGCGGACAAACAGACAAGAGAGTGGCTAGACTGTCCTAGTCTGTGCATAGCTTTGCATGACGTAAACAGCTCTAAGGGAGATAACTCGCCCCGAGGCGATCCTTTCAAGTACCGCGGCTTCTCCGGCATCGCTATGGTGGTGGTGGTGGTTGCCGCTCCGCCGCTCCTCCGCACAAAACCATGGCAACGTCGCCGTGTACCCCTCCTGCCCCTCCCCCGCTCTGCTATTTTTGCATTGGCAACAGTAACTGTTATTTTCATTCTTGTTGCTGCTGCAGAAAGTGATGAGCGATGAGCTTAGTCACCCACCCCCCTCCCTGCGGTAAGTACAAGCGATTAAAAAGTCGGCAAGATCAAAGAGAACCACCGTTCCGGTCTGCGCGAGAGCTTGTAAACCCGGGGTGTACATACTGTCAGGCGCCTGCAGACAGAAGAACACACAGCAGCATATTGCCCCTTGGAAAAAAAATGTGGTCAAGCTCCTAATAAAGATAGAAAAAAAAATGGCTGATATTTTTCAAGCCACCAAAACTGAAAGCGATGGCCTCAGAACCACCAGCTAATCTCCGTTGCCCTGTAAACATCTTCATTGCTTTGCTGAGCAGCCATGGCGGCTGTAGGGAGGCTGGGATTGGCTGCCTTTGTGCGGGTATCTCATTACCACGCATAGAAATACCCGGAAGTTTCAATCCGTCTGTGAAATTTATGGAAAGTTTAAAATGTCGATCTTTGGAGAGAGGATTGCCTAACCTTGACCATAACGAATACTCGCCTTGTGGTCTTGATGTCGGGGTGGGGATGAGGGGAGGAGGATGGTATTCATCCTGACTGTTGCAAAACATCATGATGAACTCTGATCGACCTGGTCTAGTTTTTTTTTTCAACTTGCTCTCCTTAGTGGACAGTTTGGAATCTTGAAGCAACATCCGGTGTGTGGTCACCGATCGTGGCAACGACAGAAACGATGGAGTCAGAGACGGTTTTAGTTCTGTCCATCTTGTTTTCTTTTTCCCTCCATCTCTTTACTAGTTTCTGCATCTGCTTGTATAGTACTGTGTCGTCTCTGTCTCATTGTCAAGCAGACGAACAAACAACGGTTAAGGTGTGATCGGGTGGTTTTGGTTTCTTTGCAAAATTTGCAGTAAAGTCGACTTTCTCGTTGTTACCTGATGTTGACCTCGTGTTGCAACAGTCGATGTTAAACTTGTTGCTATCCTGTCCGCCTGCATGTTGCTCTTTTATTACCCACCTTCTGTCTCTTCACTTCCCACTTGCTTGGCCGCAATCACAGGCAAGCTTTGATTTATTATCCTCCCTTATTCGCGCGTTGCCACGCGACCACTCGTTTGGCGCCTCTCGTGGGGGAGAGGAAAGCGCTTTCCGCTGAGCTATCGCGCGCGCCAGCTATTTTGGCTGCTGACGACATGTCGTCATCGATTGATGCGTGCGCACGTGCGAGGTCAGCTCGTGACGTGTACAGCGGTTCTCACTTCCTTGCGCAATTCTCTCCCCCTCGTCCTTCACTTTTTCTGTCGTGGAGAGTGAGGCTGGGGGTGGAGGACCGTTATTTGCATGTTAACACTGGAAATGTTTGTCGTCACTCACATCGCTCCTTCTTTCTCTCTCTCTCATCGGAAACACGTCAGTCCCAACTGACTATCATCTAACCTTGTTTCTGGAAAATCGTAGCATGAAGAGCTGGATTTATGAGTGACATGACCTTTCAAAACTTTTTTTTTCCATAACCATCCTGCTTTGTCTCACTCTCTGCCCTTTATCCTTCCTTCTGCTCTCCCGTCGTTTGTAATTGTCCTTCACAAAAGATTTATTTAAATCGTTGACCCTTGTAACGGAAAAAGAAGAAGGAAGAAAAATCGAAGAGAAGACAAGCTATCAGAATGGACATTCAAACTCAGTTTAATGGTAAAGAACGATCAGGCATCTAACGAAAAAGAGCAGGTGATTAAAAAACGAACACATGAAGACAAGGTATGGAGGGGTGGATCGGGTGGGGCAATCAGCGTTGGTGTCATAGATTGGGTCGTTGGGAGAAATGTGTTTGTAAACATGACCTGCAAAATAATAATCATAATAATCATAATCATAATCATCATTCTAGAAAAAAAAACAGAATCGCTCTCCCTTGTCTTTCTGTCTCCCTGTCTACACGCTTGCACAACAAAGGTAACAACACTACAATATTAACGCATAAACGAAGACAGGACACAAATAAAGAAGACATAAAGATGCGATCTTGTCTTTGTGTGGATAAAAATAACAACAGCTATAATAAGGAAAATAATGAAGGATCCAAGCTGTCCAAACTGTCTGATGTTCGTTTTTACACTCCATGGGTCAAAGGTCGGGTCTGCGATGTGTAAGTCAACGACAGATTTGCTGTTGATGAGAGGGGTGTGTGTGTTTGGGGGGAAGGGTGGCTGGGTGTGTGCAAACATAAACACCAAATGTCCGCTGCTTTGATTGCCAGCTGATGAAAAAAATCACATCTTCAGCTCTCAGTCTTGAAATGAAAGCAGAGAAAAAGGACGATGAACTCTGAGGATCAATAAAGTTTTTACTCTTCAAGTAATTTTAACGCAGGAGGTAATCGGGATGAAGTAGGGGCAACAATTTAAGAAAATGAAATGGCAATGATGGACAGAACTGCCAATGGTAGAGAGACGGGGTAGCGAGGGAGAGAGAAGGAAGTGGAGAGACACAGACTGAGGAATGAAGGAATGAGCGTTTGCTCTCAGACGCCGAGGACCTTGGATTGTCTGTCCTTTCTCTCCATTCACGAAGCGATGACCAAGAAGAGGCTAGGACACGGTCCACTCGTGGGGAGGATACACAGTACGGGGCTTATTTTTCTCCTCTACATCTGTTTCCTTCCTTCTCGCATCTGACGTCGAGAAAGATAAACGTGCTCTCTGTTCTGAGACCCGGATATCAAACGCACCCAATTCCCCTCCCCCCCAAACAAAAATCCCCCTACCACAGTAAAGATCAATAAATCAATACAGCAAACAAGAGGCCATAAAAAAATAAAGCAACAAATGAATAAATAAGAGGAAATGGCCGCCGACAGACCTTGCCGTGACATTTTTATAACAGTCAAATAGTTTCTTTCGCCCTCGATCTTAAAAGAGTTACTTAGCCTTGACGGAAGTGACGTATGCATCACTGCTGAACAGATTTGTCCAAGGGACCCTTGCGTATTGCTATTGGCTTGGCATGTCTTCATTTGTAACGCTCGAGATGTAAGCATGAACGACTAACTCATGCCTGTAACCATGACATGAACACGTGACTTATTCCTGTAACATGAACACGTGACTCATTCCTGTAACCATCACTTACTACACTTCTGTCCTTTTCCATATCTGTTGGGGATATTTATGCGTTGTACTGTCGTCGTGAAAAACACATTCTTCCCATCTTCCCACGCTGCCATAGGACAAGCCATGAGATGAGTTTGTCTATTTGTTTATCTGTCGGTCTGTCTGTCTGTCCCTGTGTATCACGTGCAGCCGTCTCCCTCCCTAACCGCACAAAGAAGCCAAACTCCGCGAGTCTTCCTCGCCTCCCTCCCGTCCATGTCCCAGGTAACCTCGGTCAGCCAGGTTACAAAATATTTACACACTTCGCCCACGAAGCCCACTGCCGATCCCTCCCAGTCACGTCCCCTCTCCCTCCACACCAGGATCCCCACCCAGTGAATCAATATAGAGGAAGACATGTCTGAGACTCTTCCCTCGCTAAAGCAGCGATCACGTGACCTCTAAGCCTATCGCCATTTTCTTGGCAAATTTGCTGTTGATCCGCGAAGACGGACCCAGCATGGAATCCATGAGTATTTTAAGGGAAAAAAAGAATTTTGAGGTAAAAGCAACAGAAAAGGAGTTTATTTTTTGGTTTAGACAGGCCGAAGAAATTTCTCGCAATCAGGGTGGAAATGCTCCAGCTGTCTTTGTCCTCTGACACTCTCACTCCATCTCTGTCTTGGGAAGTAGTTTGCTCCAGGTCTTGACATGCGCTGAATGCTGGTCTGTCTTTCTGTCTGCATGTCTGGACGCCTGCCTGCTTGTGTCTGTCCAGAAGCCAGTCCGTCAATATTTGTTTCTTTGATTATCCACGAATAACATTTTTTAAATTGTATTCATCGCTGAGCTTTTAATGGAGAGACACAAGCAGACAGTAAGCCGCTTAGTAAGCTTTACTTCACATTTTATTTCTGTCCTTCGTTCTTTTTCAATTTATTTGTTTGTTAACTTTGTTTTATTTTTAATTACTTTCTTTAATTGGATTATTTTTAATTTGTTTGTCTTTAATTTGTTTGTTTTTAATTTGTTTATTTTTATTTTTTAAATTTGTTTATTTTTAATTTCTTTGTTTTTAAATTTGTTTATTTATATTTTTTTAGTTTGTTTATTTTTAATTTATTTGTTTTTAAATTTGTTTATTTTTATGTTTTTAATTTGTTTATTTTTAACTACTTTGTTTCTTAATTTGTTTATTTTTTGTTTTTAGATTTGTTTACTTTTTTGTCTTTGTTTTGTTTCCTTGATTTTTTGGTTTGTTTGTCTTTTTTGTTTAGCTTTTAATCATTTTTAAAAATCTGTTTTAAAGGATATATTTTTGTTTAACAAAAAGAAGTTCGCGTGAGGTCGCCTCGCATCCAGTGGTTGTGCAAGTCGTCGTGACCTGTTGGTGGTGGTGTTGCTGGCCAGAGTATGGGGACCACAAGAGGCAAATGGCGGCATCAAGGGCTTACAGCGCCACCTGACGGTTTGCAGACGCAGGTTTTAACGCCCGTATTTACCAAAGTAGAGGGCGCTGCGAGTTTCCTGTGCCGCACTAATGCCGCGCTGATGGTTGCCAGACCCACAGACACACCGCGCAGGCGCGGGCGCCGGTCGTTACGTCACGTGGTGTGATGGGGAGACAACTCTGTGCGCATCTCTGAGGTTTGACGAGGAAGCATCCGTCAGGCAGCCTGCTGGCCGCTGGGCATTGATGAGACAACTTGAAAAAATATTTTCAAACACGATTCCTGATGTCGGCTGTCTGTTGAAGTCTGCGGACTGTTGTTACAAGCCGCCGCGAGCTGTTTGACATCACAACATGTGTCATGCAATGTTTACACAGGAGTCAATTGTTGTCTATTTATTTACCATCACGAGAGACAAATTTATTTAGAATTGTCGAGAAGAATGTACTAACCACAGTGTACTAAACCCGTACCTGCTTTATAAGTATTTAGAAAATTTGCACTATGTTTATTTATCAACATGTCTGTTTACACACAATTGTTTTTACTCCAGATACAGCGCATTACAATTAAAAAGAAAATAGATAGTGACATACACATATCTACATCTAACGCTTCCTTCTACCTGCTGTACAAACTGTCGATACACCACCTGTCTACCCGTGTCTGTCTGTCTGCTTGATTACCTGCATGAATCTCACATTTTATATCGTACATTGCTTGTGTGTCCCCGTTCAACACCTGTGGTCTTGCAATTGCATCACTGACGTCACTGTTACGTAGCCATGGTAACAAAACTCGGAGCCAAACTACACAACTGAGGCCATAACGGAATTCTGCAATGGAGGACGCTTCAAATCTTTGCGGTTAATGACTGAGAGGGTAATTGGTGACGCACAGAGGTTGATGACACATCAGCGCGTATAATGATGTAACAAGTCTATAATTGATGACGTCACAAAGTTGACGGTTGGTGACGTAACAAAGTACTTGCAACTGAAGCAGCGACTTGTTTACACTCATTTTCCTGGTTATCGCGAACTGTGTCTGTCATCACCAACACCAGCGCTCGGCGATGTCAGGCGATGTCAGTCGATGTCAGGCGATGGTTGTGACGATCTGTCAGCAGCGACCACCGACTGACTGACTTGTTTGTGATGGAGTCAGCTGCTGTGTCAGTGTTGGCGGTCGACTGGCGGGGCTACAGCCGCAGGTAAAGATGGAGAAATATGTGAGTGAGTGTGAGTAGATAATCTATGCTCAGGAGCCTTTGCTGCATCTATAAACATTCATCGTTTGGTCTCCATCTGCATCATGCACCGAGTAGTCGCCGGGTCTGGGAGGACTTTCTCGCATCTCCCCGGCACCGGGGGTGAGTTGGACTGATGGCTGTCTGCGGCCGGCTCCCGAGAGATAACTTGACAGACGATGCGGGCGATAATCGGTCGGTGCACGTCTGTCCTCGTGTGCGTTAAGATGATAACCTCGGGTCAAATGCTTCATCATAGAAAAATGGAGGACAAATATGTAAATATGTAGACAGTGAAGCAGACAGATGACAGGCAGGCATGCAAACAGACAGACAGGAGGAAAGAAAGTGAAGCGGGTTGGTTGGTTGGATGGTTGATCTGGTAGGAAAGTGCTTTCATCGAAGGCTGATGTCGCACCGTCATGGTGTAGAGGAGGTAATGGAGGTAATGGAGGTAATGGAGGTAATGGAGGAAACCACATTCCCCGGACAACCCTCCCGCTCTCCAAAGCCCGATGGCAGAAGAGATGTCACGTCCTGAGTGCTGTCCCCTGACGAGATTTGAACCCCGGTTATAATCTGATTCCGACCGTACTGTGAGTGTTTTACCCCTGAATTGCCGCATTGCCCCGAATGCCTGAAGGACATCTCAAGAGGCAAGGGTTCTGAACCCAGAGGTCCCTACTGACCCTGTGTGAGTCACAGATCCTCACCACCCCGAGAGCAGATGAGTCCAGCAGAAGGGTGTTAGGACAAGGAATACATGAGACCTCCCTAACCCCGGGAGTAATCTGTTGGAGGGTGAACAGAAGTGGCACAGCATTTCAAGTAAGATTGAGATGTAAGAGATCAGTGGCTAATCAGATACAATATCAGACAAAAGGGAGATAACACACCATTGCGTGTGTGGCTGTTGTCAAGATTAATTGGATGGTAAGGAGAACACCTTGCATCCCTGTAAGTGTAATCTGAAGAAAAATAACAAAGAACTAGAGCGTTACAGTGGAATATTTTTAACACTTGTGCAGTTGTACATCCAGGTAACCCTCCATAGTCTGGAAGAAGTAACAAAAATAAAGAAGAATTAAAGATAAAGAAACAAATTTAAAAAAAAAGAATAAAGTAAGAAAAGTTTGGAAAAGATAGAAAGTAAAAATAAAAAACGGAGAAGAAATAAGAAAACTGTAATAAAGTAGAACAAAAAGACGAAAGAAATTAATGAAAGGAAAAAATAAAAAGAAAGAAGAAAAGAGATAGGGGCATAAAGAAACACGGAAAAAAGGAAATTGAGAAAGAAAAAACGTTAGAAAGGAAGACAAAAAAGAAAGACAATTTCGTGACAGACAGAAAGAAGGTTTGTATCCTCCCTCTGTAGTCAGTGTCGTCTTTCCAAACGACCGACTCTCAGCCCCACTACAGTCGATGTACCCGTGTTGAAGTAGTTGTATACCCAACTGTGTTTTGTTTGTTTACAAACTACTGCGCTCTGTGGTTCACTCCATCTGCTGCACACATAACCTTGTTAGGGCCTGCGTAACCCAACCTCTCAAGTCTGAGTATGTCATTCATTACCGGGTACCTCACACTTGTTGCAGCAAAACAAACTCACTCTCACTCTGTGCACAAACTCTGGCGTCTGTCTGGTCTTCGCAAGAAACATCCAGCCCTTGGCACAGATACCACAACTGGGTCAACGCTACCCTCCCACCCGCCCCACCTCCTTTTTTTTTTTTTTCTTGCCTCTTCTCTCTTCCGTCGGTTGCTGCTCAGTCCGGAGAGTTCCATTTTCCGATAACCTTTGACCTGTGTGAGAGACAGAAATGAAGAAAGCTCTATTTTTGGCTAAGAAGAAGCACAGTGAATCAACAAAATATCCATTAACATAAAAGAATCACAAAGATAACGGGGTAGCAGGGGAGGTACAAATATTTCATCTTTGTGCACTGGCACGTGCATCAACCGCATCCAGCGCGCAGGTCAAGGCTACAACGCAGCCGGTGGTTCACCTGTTTCTCCTTTTATTTCTCCTTCCTTGTCCTCTATCCACCACCAGCACTAACCTAGTTTTATATCTCTTTTTATTTTGTTTTCCTTCTGGTATTTTCAGAACACCGAAGAAATAATAATTGCCTCGTTCAGAACAAAAATACTCTTTACGAGGGCTGAGCTCGTCGAGAAAACATGAGCTGGAGATGGAGGTCAGCAGCATCTCTATGGTTCTCCTCCACGAACTTCGTTTGTAGTTGTTTGCTGGATATAAGGAACATCCTTTTCTTGAATGCCACATCTTCACAAATACCTCAGTCAATATTACCTGACGTCATATTCTATTTTTGGAGCTGGACTGGCGGCGCTGTTGCCTGCTTCAGGTGGCGTCGTGAGACGTCAGAGGGCGCTGCTAAGAGTGAGGAGAAGGGGTGGGGAAGCTCCAAGAGGGAGTGGTGGACAAACAAGGTAATTCTGTGATGGTCGCCACCAGCAATCCCTCCCTCCACTGGAGACATCTCAACCCTTTGTGACTGGATCAGTTGCAAGGATGACACAATGCTGACGTCATCCAGCAATCAATGCGAGGTAAACAACAACAAAAATGCGAGACCCAGAAATGTCAAAGTTTGCAAAACATACTAAAAAAAACCTTGAAGCAATTAGTTTGTATTTAGACACTCCTCACAGAAAGTGGAAGCCAGCTTGTTCAATAAAAAAAAAAACACAAATATAAAGTCTTCTCAGCCTACCAGCAGCCTGTGCCAGAGATTGATGGAATAGTTAATATTTGCCTCATCTTACGAAATGTTTTCCCGGATTGGATGATTATATGTTTCTGTGTTGTCGGAAATAACAAGAGCAAACCAAGATTCGGCTTCAGAGAGGTTGAAGGTGTTTGTGTGGAAAGTTTCCGTTCGGTCAATACAATATTGAGGAACGATTTACAGGGCTAAAAATATTGTTACTGCCACTGGTTTGTTCAGCATTAAAACCTTCAAACCAGGTTTGAGAGAGTAGGAAACAAAAACATCTCTAAATCAGTTGAGGTTGTTCGGCTCTGTTTTTTTCTATTCTCAATAAAACGAATAATTAATTTAAATAACTGAATAATTAAGTGGCTAAAGAACCAAGTAACTAAACCAATATCATACATTATAAAGATACATTATAATTAAGCAACTAAATTATCAGTTTTTCTTATTACGTTAGCGGTTGAACAAAATAATTAATCAAATGTATCTTCAGTCTGCTATTTTTAAACATTCACTCGTGTTCACTAGTCTCTGTTCACGTGCGTCCACATGTGTTGACCCAGTTTCGCTCGGTGTCGAGCGTATGTACACCTACAAAATGTCAGTGTATGTAGATCATAGCATCTCATTGATCCCCCCTCCCGGGGCACTGAGTGCAAGGGTTCTCAGATGTCGCTGATGCTCACAGCCACGTGACGTGTTGTGGATGTTACAATGTTTGTATCATTATTATCAACATCGCACCTGCTTACTTCATAACATCAAACTAATCCATTATGTGCTCCTCCAGTTAGAAATGCTCCTCTTTTTGTCCCTCTCTCGCTTTGACCCCTCCCTTCACTTCCTGTCATGCGCACTCGCACGCCACTGGGCATTGTCAGTGATCTCCCCTTGTTTCATACCTGAAGTAAAGTCAGACGATTTATACTAAGAAAACCGAAATAAAAGTGGATTTCTATCTCACATTATCCTGACATCAAAGCTAGCTCAGCCACTTTACAGAGAAACAATGTAAACACACAGACAGAAGAATAATAATAATGGTCGCCAGGAGTTCATTCTGTTTAGAATGTGAAGTCCATCAGACAGTCACTACAGTGTTACTACAAGTTGCAGCTGTCAGTTGTAGTCGTTGTACTATAAAAATTAATCTCTAGCAGACTTTCATTACATAAAGAACCTCCAGTGTCCATTGACTACAATTTTCTGCATGAAACTCTGAAATAAAAGTCTTACACAGCAAGCACCGCAGGAGAGACTCACAGTTGCGAACGTTGGGTGAGGGACAGACAAGCACGTGCTGCAGTTCATGCTGACATCGCCCGACACTAACGAGCAATTCATTACGCAATGTGAACAGCTGCTCGCCCTCGATCACGGCCATCGATCTCCGAACATAACTCAAGATAAGCACCATTGAAATCTCTCTCACAGCTCTGTTTATTTGTTTGTTTATAGTTAATTTGGAGAGATAGCATGAATGCGTGCGTTCGTGTGTGTGTGTATATATATATATCAGTGTGCACGCGCGTGTATATGCGAGTATGCATACGTGTGTGCCTGCATGTGCTCGTTTGTGTGTTCGTCTGTTTGCACTCATTTGTTGTGGATGAAGTCGTTGGCGCCGCACGTGCATTATTAACATGTGCGCTGGCCTACCCACACGTGAACCGTTCTCTCCATGTTCTCGACTAATCTTATCGCCATTTTTATTGTGGCCTGCCCTCGCGATACAACCCCGACAACAGCGTGCTAATGCCTTTTCCATGTCATCAAAGGCAATTGTGCAGGTCCTCTAGCACTTCATTACACAAGCCACATTCATCGGCGTCGTCGTCGTTTTTCCTCGTCTGTCTTAGGAAAGTGTTCTGGAAAATATGAAGAGATGCAGAAAGGCGGACAAATGATTGTGCTACAGGAGAGGATTGAACCCACACGATGGTCATTATCCTGACTCCAGCAGATATTTATTATTAAAAATAAAATTTTCTTGATCAAAGGTTCAAATCAACCAAACTCTGTTTCTCCCAATATTCCTTTTTCGTTGATTTTGTCCTTCTATCTGTTTTTGACCGCAGGATGTGGACGACACAGAGAATCAATTACTTGATTCTGACAGGTGGAAACATAGCAAGTGTTAAAAATATTTTTTTTTCATCCGTCAACATGAGTCTGCTGGGATAGGGGATACACATTTTTAGCATTTCAATCATTTTTGTGTGATGGCGTGTTGTTTTCTTTCCTCACATCTCAGATAAAACCATTTTGTTATTGATCCATCAATCTGTATTTCTGTGGAAAGAGTATGTAGAATAATTTACCAGGTAAAAAGTCACGTGATATGCATCTAATTTTTCTTCTAGGCTTTCACTGGTTTGGTAGACAAAGTCTCCGAGGAGATGAATATTGATGACTGCATGCATGAATTGTTCAGAGCTGTTGACAGCCCGTTGCTATGGCGATGTTCATTATCTGTGTTTTTCATTCTGTAGTGTGAAATGTTTTTATGGTAGCAATATATGGTGATGGTGGCAGGGGTCAGCAATATTGTCATTCCAATCACAATTTTTAGAAACTATTTCTCTGAGTCTGGCTTATGCTCTTGCATTTATCTCTTACCGTGACATACCATTATTCTTATGTTTAAATTTTATTTTTTTCTGTTTATTTTCTTACAAGAACTTGTGTCAACATGCATTTTTGGAATGATGCCTGAACAAGGACCTGCTTCAAAAGAAGAATTAAGGGAAAAGGGGCAAAAGTCTAGGTGGAAATAACAGAACATTAGTTGATGAGAGGATCTCAAGATTTTTTTCCTGTTTTAAAACTTTTATCTTATAATTGGCAAATTGACAAAGTCTGCAAGACAAGAATCCAAAACATAGACAGCAATTCAACACTTACTGGAGAAAAAAAGAACATCACTAATCATATTGGTGGAGCAGAATGCAAAAGTTTGCACAAATTCAAGAAAAAAGCTCACAGCCTGCAGAACAAACAGGAAAACTTGGAGCAATTAGAGTTACTTGCCGCTGACAGGAGTTCTGTAAGCATTCTCACATCTTTGCTCAACAGAGCAGAACTCGGGAACTGTACTGAAACATTTGCTTCTAGACCTTGACAGAGCTTTAGTCATGTTTAGTGGATTGTTTCCATCAACGATTTCTTTTGAGACTTGTGGCCAGGATTGTTCCTTGTTGCATTCAGTCTCGACAAAGTTTCATGATTGTGTGGACTAAGTGTGCACACAAGAAGACAATAGTTACAACGAAAACACCGCGAACGGAAGTTTGATTACACGGAATCATTCTGACATGCGCAGTGCCGGTCCGGCGCGACGAACGCGAATATAGAAAGAACCCTACTCTGTGTAGATACCCGACTTTGCTAAGAAAGGTGTAGTTGTTTATGACTGGTTTTTATTTCTTTTGAGAAGAACATCAGCACAGAATTTGGCACAAAGCTGATTGGCTCAGTTTTCTTTCCGGATGCAAAAAACAAAAGAAGTGCGCATGTGCAATGCGACTGAGTGCATGCAAACCGAGACTTGTTTAGTGCGCATGACAAAGACAGCTTCCTCCAAACTGGCGGGTGGTCCATTTGTGTACTTTGCATGTGTCCATGTCCTCGTTTCACGAAGTTCCAGCCTGAGCTGTGATTGGCTCACAGACTAAATCTCTCACTTCATCCTTTTCTTCACTTCATGCCAGCCGGGCTGTCAAGAAAAACTCCTGTCAAACATTGCAGCTCGCACAATTAAGAAAAGGCTTTTTGCCAGGTAAATATCAGACTTCTCTCTTTCTGTCTCCCTTTGATGAATCAACAGCCTTCACCTTCAGCGAGCGCTCGTTAATGAAATCGTGAAGTCACAACACAGATGTGACCGCCGTCACGAGCTCACAAACCCGCCTCTATAGTGCGCATGCGTCATGTTGAAATATAACTTTAACTTAAATATTTAAATATGCCTCAAAATCAGTTTGGCACATGAATCCGACTCTGAACTGCGCATGCGTCATATTAACATCAACAGCTGTGTTCAGATAAACTGTACTCGCGATGTGCGCTGTCTGTCTAACCCCCAAGAAACAGGACTCGGGTAACAATAACTGTGGAGAAGGAAGATGGACTGGCAGTGTGTGGACTGTTGTTAGGAGTCCTGCTCAAGGGAGACGGTTTTTAAGACCATGTTTAAGGGATTCAATGGTGGGTAGGTGGCGGATATGGAAGGGGAGAGAGTTTCAGTATTTTGCTGCAGAGTAACTAAAACTCACATCACTATCGTTAGCACTCAATATTCCTCATTATAGTTTGTCTTATAGATGTGAGGCATACAAAAAGAAAGGATCCAGGATTTCAAACGCTTGCCAAAACTTTTAAGAGCTTCTTGCATAAAAGGCAAGATGGCGACGATGCATGGTGCCATTCTGATTGGACTTCAAAGAGCCTCTTGTGGTAACAGCGACGGCGAAGCTGATTGTCTGCATCACTCAGAGCACCACTAGAGGGGGTTGATGTTCAGGTCGGCAGAGGAAGGACTACCAGCTGAACAGGCACTAAGTGGACTAAATTTTCCCACTCCACATTTGCTTCCTGTCCCCCAACAAAGAACCACAACTTCGGAGAAAATCTGCTAACGTTCCTCCAACGGCCAGTGAAGGGACTTAACTCATCTTTCTCCTGTCTCCTCATCAACCGTTATCGCTTGTCCTCATGATGAGCATGTACATACACGAACAACTGAGTCTCGCGGGTTTCTGATCCTTTTTTCGTTTTCCTTTACCCCAGGAAGTGTGTCACTTGGAATTAAACAACAGTACTGGGGTCTGGGGTCTCTTGTCGACATCTACCTACAAAAGTAGTTTCCCACGCTGTCCCAGGGCAAAGACCTGCCCTCGCTAATTTATGCAGGCTTAACACACCAATAGCCATTGCTAACGTTCCCACGCTCTAGTTACAGCCGGAAGCTGAACACCTTCATCTTTTTTTAAATCGCATGTCAACAAATATATTATTAAATGATTATATTAGTTACTCGAGCTGTAGGGAGATTAAGATTTCAACTTGAGTTCCGGTAGTTTAGTCACTTCAGGAGGGCATTGACTGCACATTATACTACTTTGAGGGAGCTACCCTATTCAGAAAGAGATCTACTAGTACTACTACTGTTCCACTACCCGATGTACTGAATGAACTAAAGAACACACTGGTCCTGCGCCAACCGTATTTTCTCCAGTCTGTAGGTTAGCATTCGACTTCGGGTCGGACGTTGGGCAGATCGAAACTCGCCTTTGACATTTTCCCATTTCACCCTTTGCCTTATCCCATGTCTACCTAGTATATGGTTACCATATTTATTAGAAATGGTAGACCACTCAGTTCTGCTATGTCCTAGACACAGGCAACCACTTAGGTCACTCATTCTTCTCTAAACGATCCTTGTACCTTTCACTTTGGGAAAATCGCAGCAGTTGATGTCTTTTATGGAAGTCTGCTGCAATCTTATATCGAAGAATGGAGCTGCTTAAGTCTTTGTGAAAAATGATCCAAAAAGGAATAAAAGAGCGGTGACTCAGCGTGAGACATACAGCAGTTATCGACTCATGGAAAGCAGCGGACATGTTGGGTCCTCGTTGCCATAAACTCATCCTGTACATCGCTCCGGTCCTCAGTGAAGTGCGGCGATCTCTCTCCACTCCAGCAACCACAGTTTTAATGTCGATCGATGTTACCAGCGGTTTGAAACAAGGAGATTTGCTGAGTCTGCTTGTATTTCAGCAATTTTTCAACTGCTTTATGAAGCGCGCCGTCTGTGGCCCCAATCAAGATGGCGGCCTCCAGACACAGATACAATTTCCACAATGATGTCATGCCAGCCTAGAAAAAATAAGAGGTCATTCACTTTTGCTTTTTCTTACTTTCAATTTTTATTATTGTTCAAGTTTAGGCCAGACTGTTCAAGTGGCTATTGATTTGCTCTGAATGCTTTGGTTTTTAAAAGTAGGGGATTTTATTGGTTTATTTGCTGGCTTGTTTTATTTCCACAGTTTTTTTGGCTTGAAACTTTCTCTCAAAATGTGCCTAAGTTCTGGCTTCTTTTTTCTCTCGCCTTGATGTCTCTGACGTATGGCGATGGCAACCATGATTGCGACAAGCAGTTGTCATGGTAATATAAGAAATGCAATGACAATTGTTTGTTGTGACTTGTGAAGATAATTGTCTGTTGCAGAGATATATTGTGAATTTCAATGATCGTAATCTGTTGCAATATATGTGTAGTATTTTACACTGATGTGTCGTATATTGCCATGGTTATTGTCTATTGTGATGATGTGATAACGTGCACCTACCTACTGCAGGTGAGAAACTGAGCAGAGAGTCGGTGGACATTGGAGAGGGAGGTAGAGGAGCGGAAATACAAAACAGCTTTAATACATCACTAGAGAACAATGTCAGCTGAAGCTGTCCGAGTCTGCAGATCACATGAGTTCTGATCAATTTCCTGTTCACATCAGTTTCCTAATTCCTCACAAAGACATCGAAAAAGAGGAGATAACTCTTTAAAAAGAGGAAGATGAGTGTAGCGAGTGATCGTTCTTTGCGTTCGGTGATGGCGGTGGGGAGTCGTATTCAGTGTGTGATAATCCAAATTTGTAAAATAAACAAGGGCACGAAAGTGATGTTTCTTTGCCAAAACGGCTTGAGGGAGCTAACTCTCTGCGTTTTTAATTTTTGTTTTTATTCGTCGATCTGTTTTGAACCGAACACCCTTCACATGTTGCCGGGATTCTCGTCCTTGTGAGACTGTCCGTTATGTTCCTACGCCTTTCAACTTAACCGGATGTTGGTCTTTTTTGATTTCCTCTGACTAACGACAAGTTCGTTGGGTGTGAAGAAGGGGAGATGATGGCGTATTGCATCAGTTATTGTCCTGCTAGAGTACTTGAGACACTGTGTGGTCCAAACAGATGGACGATCGAGAACTGCATCATCATGTCCTTTAGTTTTCTCTCACAGTACAATATCATAATTCTTATACAGAAGTGTTAAGTGTCATCACATTATTTCACAAGTTTACTGTGTAAAGGAATGTTTGCATCCGGGTCAGAAGTTTATGGCATTGACATGTCGGACAAGAAGCAAATCCATGTGTAACTTGTCCTTTTTTGTTGTTGTTGTTGTTGTTATGTAAAAGTGTCAATAGGTTTTGTAAATCACGGTGAGCCTGGCTTAGACTGGGGTCCCGCACTATGTCAGCTCACGGATCATCACTTTCCAACAGAAAAATGACTGCCCTGGATGCGGCAAGACACGACCCCGACACACGACCCTCCCAACGACTAACAACCAAGCCGACAGGGGCGCCCCACTGCGGCCATCAACAGTCTGGAGAGGCGAGAAACTTCGTACGAGCTATGACCCCCTCAGGGTGAATATGTTAGCGACAAACATGTCCCAGTCAGATACTGTGACCCCAGTCCCAGTGAGAACTGTGACCCCACGAGGTGCGATATGAATGTTTTTATTGTCGTGTCTCGCCGCCGTCCCTCAGTGACTACAGTGTTTGTGTTTACTGAGAGACAAACACATCAGTGTCAGGACCCGAGGACAGTCCTCTTTGTGCCGACTAGTGAATCATGGTGACAACATCCACAGTCTGGGAAACTGTGAGTAGACGATGAGTACTCTCTTCCTTCTTCATCTCTCTCTCATCAACCAGGGTTTTCCTTGAAATGTGACTGTGTGTCTGTGTGTCTGTGTACGTGCAGCCATGCATTCTTCTGCCTAGAAACACGTGATGATGATGGTGGTGATAATGATAGTGATTACACCTATGATGCAACGGTGATCTCCGTTCATTGTGTCGTTGTCACCTGATGTGACAGTACTTAGTCCGAGTGACTTTTAATACTTGATCCACGGGAGTTGATAATACTTCATAATATTTGATCAGTGTGACTAGGCCAGTGACTAAAGAATATTTGGTCATCGTGAATACTAGGTTCACGTGGCGAGAATGTAGGACAAAGTGACAGGAGAAGACAGTGTTTATGACTATAAATAATCACACGGGGTCACTGTCATCATAAACAGACATCGCGCTGTATCAGCAACCCCCAGTGTCGACAAAAACAAAGAGACAGCATTAAAAACACAGTCAAAACAGGACAATAAATAAACAAAAGCCGCCAGCTGGTCTCTACTTCCCCGCACTTCTCCGAAGTTCACCCAGGACACGAGAGGAGCGGGGAGCAAGGAGTGTCATCACGAGATAAATGGAGAAAGGGGGGAGTGGGTGGGATGAACGTTAGACCACGCCCACCTTGTAGTTGTCAACTGTAAACACATCTCCGCCGCCACTCCTAAAATGGTGGAAATTTTAATCTTGGGACTTATTCTACAATCACTTCTGAACCTTTAAACTGTCTCAAAAATAGAAAAACAGAAATTTTTTGTAAAAATAGAAAACTTAAAAAAAATTATTTTTTCGCTTGATCTCAGTGTCATGATCAATACATCCTGTGTGTGTAGGGGGGTAGCAGCCTGCGTGTTTGTCACCTCGCGGTTGAGACCAGCAATGTTTACAAACAAAAGTCCCGACTCGCGCACAACGGTGACCTTGTCCTTGGAGCCCTCGATGTGGGTCAATCTATTTTGGGCGATGACGTCGCCGTCCTGGGCCTGCACAGCGAGCCTTGAGAGGTTGTTGAGCAGCGGTGGACCGCCAGGCTCGGGGACTGCCGCAAGGGAACCTTTCTAGTCATCAACATCAAGCTATTTCTGTCAATCTGTTCAGATGCAGGTATGGGAGGGGCGGCGCCTGTGAACTCTTCACGCGCCACTGACCTTTGAGAAGGAACGAAACCGTAGCCTCCACTTTTCCCGTCTTTTTGCTAACGATCGCTAGCTGCTGTACGTTGCTATTTTCGTTTTCTTGGGTTTCATACAAATTTGGGATCGCCAGAAAGATGTCAATGATTTTTTTCTTAATTTAATCTTCACAGTCGAGGAATAAGGACAGTTTTAGCAACAGCTCAAAATAAAATAAAATGAAACGCCTGGCGGTGAGGTGGAAGTGAGAGATTTGCGAACGTTGGCGGACAGGTTGTAGCGAGGGTGTAGCGAGGGCAGTAATGGCGTCCTTGCTATCTGTGGGGTGGACGGGCGATGAAACTGTCGATGTCGTCTGCCCAACGATCCTGCTTGCCTGGAGATTAAAGAGATTAGGGAGTGACTGGGGGGCACTGTCTGGGTCGCGAGATTTAAGAGATTAAGGGAAATCACTAAGGGAGATCACTAAATGTAATCGTGGTTTATCAGCGCGTGTGATGTATTCACACACACACACAGTGTAATGTAGTTACACTCACACACACACACACGCACAGAGGAACGCTTTTCATGTCAAACGGATTTCTCGGTGACTAGGTTGGTAAGGTTTGTCTCGTGCGTGTGTGTGAAGGAGGGAGGAGGGTTTGGAGGGATTAGTTGGGTGAGTTTTGTTATATTATTCAACTGTTACAGTTTTTTCTCTCCTACTTATTAACACCTGGTTCAAGCTCCCATGCATGTGTAACAAAAGACTAGCCACAAACACATCACACAGGCTAATTAATACGAAATGGAGAACATCAGATACAGAAATATTTCCAACACGAACACAGGGGACATCTTAGTAGCAGTGAACACACTCACAAACACACACACCTCAACAAAATTGCTCAGAGTAGCTGACTCTCTCCCGGGACCATGGCAACAAAGTTACTTGCTTTTAGCAAGACAGTTGTCTCTCCTGTAACAGAAAGGGATGGAAATAATTGAAAGTATGGAGAAATATTTTTTTCGTAATGGAAAGCATGTATCATCTTGCTTTGTCGAAAATTGTCGGCAATGGGGTCTGAAGGGGTCGCACTGAGGGCGCTGTGAGTCGTGTTTTCGTCCTTAGTTCTGACCGAAAGTTTGTCAGAGGCTCTTTACGAACATTCTCTGTGGTTGCACAGTACCCGCTACCCGGTGTAGCTGGGGTTAGTGGGAAGGCCAATGCCATAAACTACAATCAGTTTAGCCAGTTGCTAAGCGTTAGTCATCCAGCTAAAATCCACAGACTTTTAGTTGTCATCGTCGTCATTCCTTGGCTGTGGTGTTGATCACCCATCATGCATCGCGCATTCCCTGATACACCGCTGACTGCATCAAAACACACCACCTCTTCCATTGGAGTGTTTGATTGTACGTTCATCATCTCGTATACTGCAATAAACATCAGGTGGAGGATGAATGGAATTGTCTGCTTGCGGTTGGAGTGAAGACGGAGCTTTGCCCTCCACAAATAATGGGGACACCGACAAGACATTCACTTATCTGACCGAGTTTGAAGCTGTCAGACTGCAAGTGATTTTATAAGGGCTGTTCACTTGACAGAAGGCGATAAGTGTCGAAGTGGTTGGGGATGTGACATCGTGATGTGTTATGCCAAGAGACTAACACGCACACATACACACCAACGTAGCAACAATATACACCCATCTCTCTCTCAGACACTTCTTTCTTCCCCCAAGTCTCCTGCTCAGATTCTCTGCCAGATCAGCAACATTTCCATGCATATCATATCCGAAGTCAACAAAGGACGCCCACTAAACTCTCGCCACAAGCCTCGTTGCCAACTGCTGAGCCCAAGCGAAAGGTCACAGAGGTCGTGAGCTCAGGCTCGACTCAACATTTGTACACTGTTGCCAGGACGGAAATCACTTCCTGCCCTCAGCAAATAACCCCAGGGGTCAACGAGTTAGCGAGATCTTCGCGGTGGTAAAGCCTCGTCTGCTGGCGGTTGGGGGTCCAGTGAAGGTCACAGAGAACGAAGCTTTGTTAAAGGTCTACTGGGGCGCTTTTTTTTTTTTTTTTTGGCGAAGGACTAATATTTACCAAACTTTGGGTGATTACCTTTCTTCTATGTAAGATGCAAGCATACAAACATCAAAATAGTGATGCCCTATTTGTCAACAGATAATGAATATATAGTCTGAGCTTTCTCACTGGCTGTTGCCATGACAACGTACACAATGATGTCGTTGCTTTTGACTTCAATGTGTGCATTGTATACTTCAACTGTGCAACTATGTCTCGAGAACGAAAAGGGTGCGGGGTGGGGTGGTGGAAAGAGTTTCTTGAACTGACCTTTACCCATTATTTACCCCACTAGGCCTTTAAATCCGTTGTGACGCAACTTCCAGCAGCCTGCAGGCAAAAGGTTGAAGTGACCGTTGTGTGACCTGAACTGTAGGTAAACGTTCGCTATCACGAAGATATACATCAGCTCTTTAGAAATTCCCGCAGTAATCTAGTTTTGTTAATACTGGCGGCTGGCGAATGTAACAATACACGAGCAACAACATGTCGTGTGAGGGAAGATGTCGAGGTTGCTGGGTTTTGTCACGACAAAGCTCAGTGTTTTCGCCTCAAAGACTCGTTGTCTGTAGGTAAGAGGCCGAGCTGACCTGGTTCGTTCTACAGATTCACGAGTGTTCTTTGTGACTGACCTTTCGGCACTGACGTGGCACATTTTTTTGTCGATAATTATATTCAATCAGTCACGTGGGTCTTTGTAAAAACGAGATCGACGACCACAAAGAGCTCTTTGGCAAATGCAATCAGTGGCGGGTGTACCCGTGCACTCCACCCGGTATTGTTGGCTGTGGTTTGCACTTAATGCCCGCCGCCAGAATTTTGCGGAAAAAGGATCTCACACACATTCAAGCTGAATAATGAAAGTTCTCGCCTGTAGAGTTGCTGCTCTTGTGAAAATTACTTTACTTTAGGATTGTTTGCCGTCAGTTGTAGAGAACCTCGGAGTCCTGAGAAATTATTGGCCAATCAGAAAATGGAATTCACTTCCTGCACATTTTGCACAATGGCAGCTGCCGTAGCAGACTGAATTGTCCACTTTCCAAATTATGAAACCAGGATAGCTGAATATCTAGCAACAAGAAAGAATGAAGGAAGAATGGAAAGAGAGAGAATGAGTAAAAAGGAAATAAGATAGAAAAAGGAAAAATAGAGAAATGAAAAAAAAGAAACATAAAAAACCAAGAAAAGAAAGAAAGAAAAAAAAAAGAAATCAAGAACGGAAAAAATGAAGAACAAGGATTAAAAGATAAAAAAAGGAAAAAAGAGAAAATGAAAAAGAAAAGAAAGAAGTAACAGAAAAGCAAGAAATAAAAGGAAAGGAAAAATAAGGAAAAAAAGAAAATGACTTAGAAAAAACAACAATGAAATAAAGAAAGAAGGAAAGAAAGAAACCAAAAAAGAATGCAAGTCTGTATACTGCAGGTCACTTGTCTGCACTCTTGTGAACACACAATAATCGTGGAGGTTGTTTATTCGTTCATCTGTGGTTGCCTTTCCAGCCCTCAGTTACCCGACACCACCTCAACCTAGGGAGGCAGGTAGCTTATTCTTGTTACTGATGATGTCTGCTCAGATGGTCGGCTGCACGGCAGGTTCCGTGGACCACACAGCTCTGTGGACGACTGTAAAGTGTCAAGGAGACGGGAGAGTGACGAGGGAAGATAACTCTCAGCGAAGATTGACGAGGGACGATAACGCCGGGTGGAAGTGACGAGGGACGATAAAAGTCGGAGGAAAAGCTGACGAAGGAAGATAGCGCACATTGGAAGGAAGGCTCGAGTGTTTGGAGGAAATAGAGGCATCACCAAGTGCTGCCACCACTCGGCTGGTGCGACTGCGCATGCGCGTTGTCTGTAAGTAAACACGAAGTTAGAGAGATGAACACACACATATATATACACACTCAGTACACGCTCGTACACCGCATTAACATACATACACAGATGAAAATATCCGTACACACTTGCATGAACACACTCACACACGCATATACACGCGCATAAACAAACCTATACACACGCGCTTGAACACACATACACAAACATATATCTGTGCACGAGCACATACACTCATCAACACACACACATATCTACACACGCAGGAACACACAGATTCACATAGACACACACATGCATGAACACAAAAATATACACCCACACAAACATACAAACACACGCAAGTATGAGCATACTACCCAATCAGTCCAAGAAATCAGACAAACACACACACACGTGCACACTTGAGCATTCACGCACATACAAACAGACAAGCCTATATATATACATCCAGGTCCGCACTCAGCGAGAGGGAAAGAGGAAATGCGATAAAGGAGAATTAGAATAAAGAAACCTTCATGTCTGAAAGTCACTGATGAGAAAGGATATTTCTCGTCGAAGGTCTCCTGGATTAATTTTAATCCACTCTAAACCTCTTAGACAGTACCAAAGCTGAAGAAATGCAGCGTGGAGAAGTTGTGAAGCGTGGAGAAAGTGCAGAAGGTAGGTATATATATAATAGTTGGAGGTCAGACGACTGGGAACTGACGAAACACGATTCTTCTAAAATCTTCCCCCTTCCTCTTCTTCCCACTTACCCCCCTCCGACCTATCAAGCAGCTGACAGCTCACTTCACCAAACAGCCAGTCACAACCAAGTCTTTCTCAATGTTTTTCGCCTGGCTTCACAAGGGTTTTTTCAGGAAATGACCTCTTGACCTGCATTTGAATGTCCTGCTATGCGCGGCTGCTCGCAACTCCATCGTGCAGTTGGTGGTGCAATCATGGATGTACATAGGTGGACTGCTGTCTGTCTGCCGAGACCAACACTTAGCCTCTTGCGAAGTTCTCCGCTATTAGTCTCGGCGAGCCTAAACAATGAATAAGAATAAACCGGAAGCTTTGTAGTCTCATGCCTCGTTTTAGGAGTTAATCTCAACTGTGAATAAACCGGAAGCTTTGTACACTCCTGCCTCGTTTTAGCAGTTAACTAGAAAAAATTGTCTGCCAGCAGTCCGTTATACAAGTTCGTGGTACGATGGTGTCTGTTACCAACAGGGTGAGCATTGACTGTCCTGAGTTCAGATTTCGTCTCGGGCACGCTATTCTTTCACTGCATGTGATACTTGTTATACATGGCCGACTGCGTACTTTGCTTTGATATAGTCTGAGTTGGTGGCTCGGAGAAAAACATCAAGTTTCTCACGTGTTTAGGGATCTCTAACAGTTTTCAGGCTGCAATAAAAAAAAATCCCATCTTTCCCATAATGTCGTCCAACATAAAAACGCAAAGATTATAAAAATACAAAGTTCTGATTTGAAAAACATTAAAGTACAAATTCGGAAAACGTGATGTAGAATGGAAATAGCTTTGAACAATATGAATTCCATATCTTCTGGTTATTAAGCAGGTCTGAAGATTCTGGAAATGAGATTGACATCAGGACAAAGAAAACACGAGGAGAGGAAGAGAGAGAGAAGGGGAGGGTTTAATTCTGGGAGACTTGCAGACAGGGGGAGCTGGTGCATGAAAATAAGAGGAAGCTGATGAAATGGAAGATTTAAAAATGAAGTTGAAGCAACAAGCTCAATTCTCGTCTGCTATCTGTTTCACCCAACGGCGAGCAGAAATTTTACCCGAGGTTTATTTTTCTGCGCAATATTCTTCGTACTTAATGGCTTTCCCCGTCCTGGAAATATTTTGAGAGATAATTAGCCAGATTTTTATGGTTTATTGCAAGGAGTCTGAAGATAAAACTTAGATGATCACGTGGCTCGTCATGTTAGCAAACACCTCGACAAACATCTGATGATTATCTCCAGAAGTCGGTCACTTTCCTCCATCTGCCTCACAAAGAGAGAGAAACGGCTTGAGTGAGTGAGTATACTCACTGTTTGTGTAACAAGAGTGGATAATACACTTAGACAACAAATTGTAATAATTCCGTTTCCAGTGAAACAGGATTTTACTGCCTTGACCTGAACTGTGACGTATGATGTTCTATATACGATATGCACATACACGTTACACTCGTTGGGTGATCTCAGGTAAGACCAGGTGTCTCGCCAACACGTCACAGGCTGATAACATAACTGTTTACAGTCTGTACGACATCAAAATGCTAAGTGGGAAACAGTTTTTCAACTCAATGAGTGAGTGTGAGTGTTCTGGGGTGTGCTAGTAGTTTTCTGTCGGGTGGGTGGGTGGATCGGTGGGTCGGTGAATATGTGTGTTGTGTGGTGTGGTAGTAGTTTTGAAAATGTTTTCTACACATAAAACATTCACCATGTACATACACAGCCAAAGCTTTACACAACACACACTCACAGATACACACACACACAGTACACACAACTTTATTTAAATCATAATACAATATCAAACAATCAGCACGCCGTCTGTCTGCCTGTCTGTCTGTCTGTCTGGCCAGTTCTGTCGCTCTAACGATCAAAACAAATTAGTTCAGCCGCAAAGGTTCCCATGAAGTGGTGCGTCACGTGAACCCAGGCTAAGTGCAGTAAGGTAGGGAGGATGACGTCATATAAGTGTAGACCCTCCGTCAAGCCCGCCACTCCCTGCAGGAGAATAGCGCGGTTAACACAGCGTTTAGACTAACGCCGCGCTTTTATCCTCCTGGCAACGGACTATTTTTTTAGTTTAAACTTTACACAGACATATATGACAAGCTGCACTCGAGTAAATATCCGCCAACCGCAGGTGCGGGAGCATCAGCAGCAACCAGGGGCACGTCACTGTCGGAACCTGCCAGAGCGGGAGTGAGTGGTTGCATGACTTTAACCCTTTCGGTGTGAATCCGTAAATTAGTTTTGCATTTCATTACACTTCTCGTACAATTGAAAACAGATGTTGTCGCTGGTGAAACATCCAAAAGCTAATTTCCACAACATGCGATATGAGGTGGAAAGATAACCGCAGATGCAGACCACACCGAGATTATCGACCTTTGATGATAGTTTCCAGAGCAGGCTGGCAGCTTGTGATGGCGGATGATCTCCTTCGAGCAAGAATCTGCGGACAAAAAAGTCCCTCGTGCTTCAGAATACTTAACATTTCTCTAAACATCCTGCTATCCCACCCGTTCATACGACACCACCCTTATTTACACAGTCATGTGAGCAGCCACACGTCATACCGAGCAAGCAGGGCGGGTGGAAATGAGGGTATTTGGTCAAATGTTCAGAGCTGAGGGAGAAAATGATCGGTGGTCGCTAAAGAAAAAAAAGTATTGTTTGCTGGTGCAGCGCAGTGAGTGCCCTTCGTTTTGGTGAAATACTAGCCGCCAATAATGTGTCCCCCTTCTCTTGGGGCTTTCTTGGCTTCCTAACCGGACACATTAATTGTCGACGATCATTCTTCTTGGTTAACATGTTCAGCCACACATTTTCGGGATCCGTCCACTCAAGAAGAAGCTAAGAGGATGAGTCGGTCCCAGTACTTGGGAGTGACAGATGGAGGTAAAAAAGCTTGAGTAGGTTGGACTTCAAAGGGACATAACCCCGACGTGACATGAGCAACAGACGCACTAGACAGCACCGGAAGTGATATCCGTAGCGGCTGTGACGTCACACCGCACCTTTTCAAGACGAAGAAATAGTGTTCGCTGGCACCCTACACTCTGGGTGCATTTTACCATAGAAAATCAGAGGGAATGGAACTGGGGATGGTTGACTCCTGTTAGGTGCAAGGGGAGAGAATTTTCCTCCCAAAACTCACTGCGTTATGCTTCCGTGTGTCTGCTGACTATCCACCCCCTCCCCTCACTTGCATCTTGGGGCTGGGGGTCTTGGAAGTACGAAGGAAAGTAGTTTGCCAAACATGAAAAACATTTACCGGAGTTATGGCACTTGAGGCTGGTTATGCCTGGCATTCTCTCCCCATCCTCCTCCCACTCCCACTATTACGACACAAACACACACAGCTGGCATCTCCCTTCATTCACGCTGCTACAACAGGTAAGCATGTAAAAAATACCTGCACACGCAATGTCAGGCACAGGTAGGTACTTGTGCAGGCAGACAGGTGTGTGGTGAATGTGTCCCTGTGTCTGCTCGCACCTCTCATTCCTCGGTCCACACGTCACCTCATGTCTGTCTGCATGAATGTCTGTCTACTATGTTGAATGAACTAGCGTTTGTCTGTATGTGTGCATGTCTGTATACCAGTGCCTGCCTCCCTGCCATCCCCTCCAGCCATGCAAACCGCCGCAAGGTGTTTACGACATCAGCCTCAACAGCAACAAAACGCAGGTAACGCAGTTTTTTGTATTTATTTTCCGTTGGCATCTGACCTTGCACTTTATATGACCTAGATCTGCCAGCTGCAGAGGTAAGTGCCTACCGAGATTACAGGTAATTAAAGTACCTGAAGGTTAACAGGCACGCGACCAGTCCCCTCCCTCCCCCACTCCACAAGCCTCCAACCCGCTGACCCTTAACCTCGGTTACAGGTTTCCTTGCTGCAGTAGGTTGCTGACTGTCCTTATGATGCGTGTTTTCTATTTTAATTCTTCTTCTGATGTTTGCATCGCCTTGTTATCTAAAGGCGTGTGTTTTGTACACACTCACACACACACATGTATATCATACTCCCTGCTGTAGCAAGATGAATTGCATACCAGCAGACGAGAAGACTGACGCCTGGAGAAACTTGTAATCATGTCATGGCTAAAAAAGAAAGGAATAGATAAAGAAAAAAAAGCCTAAAAATAAATAAAAGACTAAAATAAAAAAACTCCTATTAGGGCTGGAGGTCAGTCTAGAGTTCAAGCTCTTATCTTTCTGCTCAGTAAAATATCTTTAAACAAAGGCAATAAAAAAGAAAAAATTCAAGAAAAATATAAAGTACAGGGTAAAACGGTTCCGTTGACACGTAAGAAGATTATTTCGCTAGAGAGGTAAAGTTTCAGCTTTTATTCAGCAGTAAAAATGTGTTTCTATCCGTTAAAAATTGCGTGACAGGAGACACCCCTATGATATATTAAACGGGTGGATGTGCGTAACATTGACTTTTAAGGTAACCGTAGACTACCCGGGTGGTTTGGATTATGTAACTGTACTGGGATGAATGTTGTTTTGGAGGGTAGCAGTTGGAGGGTGCGTCTTAGGGCATACAGAGCCGGTTACTCTGACAGCTTTGAAGTTGATAACTGCTCTGCGCAGTTCCGTTACACGTAAACAGTATGGCCGCCCGCCAAGGTCACTGTCATGTCTGCCTGCCTGCAGCCAAATCTGCGTTTCTTGAAAAATGGACTCTTTTTCTTCCAAGGACTTAATATCTCCGATCCCACGTCTGCCAAATGTAACCCTACTCCTCCCCAACAACTCTTAAAGGTCTACTGCAGCGAAGCCCTCGTTGATGTAACGTCACTTAACCTCTTTCTGTTTATGATAAATGTTTACAAATGTTTATTTTGAGAATTTACCCACATTTCGGGGAAACAGTTCCACATACTGAGTTCACTCCAATGATTAAAAAAAAAAGTTGCTTACTATAGTACACCTTTAACTGACGTCTACTCGTAAACTAGACACTAACACAAACGTCACCGAGGGTTTAACGATTCAAACACGTATCTCCTTACACCTGCACGCAGTTTGTTTATGTAAACATTTTCCTATTTTAAAAAGTGTTTTCTTACACCCACGTCATGCAACATACTTCTATCTGCAGGTTCTCTGATTAACTCATCCTTCTTGTCTTTCATTGTCTTCGTCTTCTGCGCGCCGTCCCCGCAGGTGAAACGCAAAAGCTCGAGATCGATTCCCTGTTGCGTGTTGTCGTTACAACATTCTGCAGACTGGACAACTCCTGTTGTTCTTCTTCATAACAATAAAAAGTGTTAATGGTGGCCTTGTCCGGATTGTAATAACGTGAAATGTTTTTGTCGATGTTTACAATGTGTTTTTGTTTTTGTCGGCCTTTCATGTTGTACGCAGATCCCTTGTCCTGTAGAAAACATTTCTCGGCCTTACTCTCGGGGGGGATCAGCGTCGGTTTGTAGGTCAGTTGTGATTAAAGTCTGATGTCAACACAGCTGTTACACCCAGCTGCACGGTTCATCAGGGTCAGGAGTGAAGAGCCTCTGTGCTTAGTGATTACATTCCTGCATGATTCCTTCTCTCTCTCTGTCTTTCTTCTTTGTCCTATCTTATCTTTCTCTCTTTCTCTCAGGTCGTGAGCAGTAAGCCAACCTCTCTCCTCTCTCTGTAGATGGGGTCGGCCATTTCTCGGCTTGTCTGTGTGTATTCAGTGTACATATTTCATGAAGGCTTTATTATTATGCTCTTCCCTCCTGCTCGCTGACCCAGTAATAACCGAAGACGAGCAGCGATTTCTACACTGCACACCTGAACAGCTCCATAACATGTTTTGAAAACCAGTCATGAGATAATTCTACACGATGAGAATATTTACATCCTACTTTGGTCTCCAAGGCCGCAGCTCGCGCAGTTTGCAGTTTCAAATCCGGAAGAGATTGAAGTTCGTGTACATGGGTGAGGTGGGTGAGGTGGGTGAAGTGGGTGGTGAATACAGGAGTTGGTGAGTTTGCAGGAGGTATGTAAGGTCGGATGGTTTGGGGTGGTGATGTCAGCAACTGTACCAGCTCCACAGAGAATGCATGTTATCAGAAATGTAGTGAGCATGGCAAGCCAAGCTAAGGTCTCCGCGTTTGTCGGCCGCCGTGCACTTTTATTGCCGCTGCAGCACGAAGGACGGTTTGCTGTGCAGCAACTGCCGCCGGCTATTTCTTGCTGCATCGCGCGGTGCAGGAAAGGAATTGTATCGAACTCAGGCGGTCAGCGACCTGTCACTGTATTGATGCATGTCAACGAACCGATAAGATGTCAGCAAATGGGATGTCAATGGTGTGATTACTACATTCTTCTGTCTTTCTGTCCAGCTCACGTGCTTGCTCTGTGTGTGGTGGGAGAGAGTCGTTGTTATTGTTATTGTTGTTGTGGCTGTAAGTGGACTTGATTGTGTCAGGAGCGTGCACACACGTCTACACATAAACATGGAGTCTCTGTCACGTGCTCTTTCCACCAACAACTCAACATCTGGATGTTGGCTTCCAGTCTGTATTCTCGCCCCTACTCCTCCCAGTAAAACTCGCTTATAGTGTTATTCTGACTTCGGTGATTTTTTCCCCTTTTTTTAAATATAATTTCGCTTAAATTTTATTTTTTTCTAACCCAGGTCGTGCATGACTTAAAAACACATTCAATAACCAAAGACTAACACATCCCTCTACTTATTTCAACCTACTACAATAAACAATCCACCCTCTCTCCCACGCAGCCACTTCTGAAACTCTAAACAACTCTCAACACTTCGATGTCTCGTCTAACGGCTCCGCCTCACACATTAACGAACTTAGAAATTGTCTCTAGTGCATTGATCACCGAGGATCGAAGTTCTTGCCCCCAGAGGAGGGTCAGCTGCCTGTAGTCAACATTCCGATGTTTACTCCGAGTCTTTGTTGAACATGCGGGTGGAACTCTCGAGTGTTCCAACTCTGTCTGCGTAGAATGATCGCGAAAAGACAAACACTTTTCACTGTTCGCATTTGCACATATAATTCCAAGCACGCTCCCAGGTCTTGGCCGGGTAGTTGTCACGGGTGGGGGAAACACACTCACCACCCTTTCCCCGCCATTCCCTCAGCTCTATGTCGCGGTGTCGGCACCCTTCCCCCTACTTGACATCCTTTCGTAGCTTGGAACGAGGACACTGCCTCCAAAACAATTCCTGAAAATTCCTAATACACGTTTAACTTAACACTACACACTAGTATATGTTACACACTACACACTAATACTTCTTTGACAAGGAAAACCGCACTCCCAACAGTTTGTCTCTTTCTTAATAAATATCTGTGTATTTTCTCTGCGCTTGTAGCTAAATATTTATGTTTGTGGTTTGTGTGTTTATATATATATAGTGTGCGTGCTCAATTCTTGTTTACATCTTTAATGTCGTCAGTCCGAGACTGTAGCTAACGGTAATCACTGGCTATCGCTATCAGTAAGCAGCCTGTACTTTGTACCAACCAGCAGCCCTGCTGCTTTTGTTTACTTTCAAGCATCAGGGTTGTTGTTGTTATTATTATAAAACTGCGATATGTTTACCGAAGTTCAGCCCACACAGAAGTGCGACTATCAGAGCAGCAGCTGCAGCAGAATGTACTGACAGGTCCGCCCCATCCGTCACCAGACCCTCCCCCTCTCCTCGCTCCCGAACGGGAAGGAGTGATGAATGTATATAGCCTCCAGTCGTCTTATGTTAATCTTTTTCGGTCAGCGACAGGTGGCGGGTGGTTACAATCTTGTTGCCTCCAACTGGCCTTTTATTCCTTCAACACCTGGAAAATCCTGACCTCCACCTTGTCTTGATCGGGTCTGACCTCGTTTCTCTTTTTATTTTTGTCCTCTCTCAGTATGACGAACGAGACCCGGTATATCTTGGTATGTCAGGTCAGATGTGTGTGCTACTGATCCCTAACACATGCTGCACCGATTACATTATCAGAAGACTCCGTGAAAATAAAGTGCCTGGTGTATATTGAACAGATTGTCTGTTGTATGGACGCAATACACTATTCTCTCTCACACATAGAGTCCACACACAAACGTGTATATGTAAACACACACACACACTCATGTATATATAAACATACACACCCATGAACAAATTCATGCACACAAGTAACATACGCGTATATCCACGTTCGCTATTCAACACACGTACACTACACTGTACACTAACACACACCTGCTGCACGCTCATAGCGGGGAACATGGCGGCAACGGGAAAACCCGACTTTTCCTCAAACATGGAGAGTAAAGTGGGGGAAGACTGGTTCAGGATGTATGTCAAGCATATACGTCCTCTAGACCTTAAGTACACACGTGTTACATCCTTATTACGTTAAGAGTTTCCTCCCCTTCTCCCCCTACCCCCAGACACCTGACCCTCCCTGAGCACTTAAAAATCATCAGTTGGTTATCGTCTGAACACGGCTGTAACGGTCATAACGGAAGACCACAGTTCTTCGTGCTTCAATACAACCACGAGCTGATCAGACTACAGTTAATCAAGGAAACAAACTTTTGTTGTTGTTGTTGTGGTCGATGCATTACAGGATGTCGAGAAACGTTCACCACTCAAGCCTCTCACATCCTCCAGCCATGAATTAAAAACAAAAAGTTTCAGGACTAGACTGGCAGGTCATGTGTTAGGCAGTAAACTTTTTACGGACCTTGTCACGTGTTGCCAGTTCACAATGTCCTCCTTCAGTTCTCTTGGCAGCTCGAGCGGGGCTTTCCAGAAAAAAAGTAATTCTGAGGAGCGCGTGGAGACGGATGCATGATACTGAGCTCTTACCAGAAGATGAATCATCGCCTCGATCGTGACTTACCAAACTGAGGAAGCAGGGGGTGATGAGAGACTGTGGCCAAAAAAAAACAAGATTGAAGTTGTTAAATGTCTGTGAAAAAATAAAATAAAAATCTCTGTGGCATTAGCGCACGAAAATATGCAACAGCAGAGAAACAAGGCGACAACAATGTGTCATGGCCTGATCAGTCGGTTACAATCCATTGTGTTCATGGCCTTTTAAACGGAACAAAAGCTACAGGGCTATGGTTAGCAATTAGTTTTAAATGGTCGTCAGACAAACGTGTGTCCGTCACATACCCGACAATTGTGTTCGGTTAACAAGGTCGCTACAAAGCCTGGTTAAAGAAAGAGTATTGTTCCCATTTTTTGAGCAAGTTGAAATCCTATAAAACAAGGCTAGGTCATGTAAGTAGTGGAGGCTATGAATGTCTCTAGGTCTCGGGATCCTCTTCTGCCACTTTTATCTCCCTGATAAATTAGTTCCCGCTTCTACTCAAAAACTTCTGGGTAGGAGCCACAGACCCCAGTGTTCCATGAGCTATGAACATGTTCAGTAAAATGAACAGTTAGCTGTACATGAACTGCTCGGCTGAATACAAGGGACTCGTACAAGAAAGAAGATGCACGAGGAGACGGCATCCTCCTACAGACATGATAGAAGCAATAATCACATTATCCCAACCTTGCACCCTTGCCAGAGCTCGAGCTAACTGTTCCTGTTTGAGAGAAAACACCGGGGTCTGATAACTGTCTACAACGCTTTTTGCCTTTATAAAATATTGATAACATTTACTGGCACATGAGGATTGTTTGGCCACTAGTTGCAATATTTTGAAGTGTGTCGTAAAGTATGGATGTTAAGTAGTGGGAAACTAGTCAACAATCGTTGTTAGGAACAGTAAATTCATTGTGGCATTAAAACAAAAACAAACAAGCAAACAAGCAAACAAACAAACAAACAAACAAACAAACAAACAAACAAACAAACAAACAAACAAACAAACCAACAAACAAAAAGAACCAACTCATGCACATGGAAAGTATAACCTTACACACCTCAGAAAACCCAATATAATCATGTGAGTGTGTATCGTATGTGTGTGTGTGCGTGCGCGCGAGCTCGTGCGTGCAGAATGGCTAACATTTCGGTAAATGGCGGTTTCCCTGAACACGATTTTCCAAACGTATCGATCTATTTGTGCCATCAGATGATTTCGTGTCAGTTGGGGTTTGGGGAACCTCTGCCATCATCGGATTATTGAGACAGACACAATGCCCGGAATGATGTGTCTGTATTTCAGGGACGGACCGGTTGTCCCGCCATCATACTTTCTCTTTTCCTGAAATGAGTTGTCTGACTGTCTGACTATCTGACATTCATACCGCTCGCTTCCTCCCTCAGTTTTGGGTTGAAGGGGTGTGGGTGTGGGGTTATGCATTCCTTGTTCTTGGTTGTTTGTTTTGTTTCAATATAATCTTTCATTATTACACAGACTTAAATGTTAACCCTGTGAGTTTGGGAAAACACGTTGACGTGTGCATCCTTTAACCCTTGACCCTCTTCCTGTTGTTTTCTGTATCGAATTCTTTGTCTACGTCAAGAGGTGTTTGTCTTTCATTTTTCCTTGAATTGATGATCTTAAGTCACGAGTTGTAAGATATTGACAATGCCCAAGCCAGACATACAAGTGAAATCATATATTTCCACGATGATTTGGTCTCGGAAATATATTTTCCACTATTCACATGATGACAAACAAAATAATCAACCAACGATCTACAATCATAAAGTGTTCGTGTGTATGGTTCACCTCGGTCTCTCACTTTTATATAAGATATGATCCTTGCACAGTTGCATTTTACCAAGCAGCAGTAAAAACCACCTTTTGTGCGATTCTTTATTGTTGTTACTCTTGCAGAACCGTTGTATACCTGCGATATTACCTGTACGAACTCTATTTCCCTGAAAAGCTTAGAAACTTGCACGTGCATGTGCACACTCGCGCTGGATGCTTTTGTTGATAAGAAAAGAGGAGGGAAAGATAGATAGACAGGATAAAGAGAAAATGCACCCAAATAAACAAACTACAAGAGCCGATTAGTGAAAAAGAAGAAAGTTAAGAAAAAATGCTTTCAGCTCAGGGCTGTTTTTACTCGATATATTTTTTTGCGCGACTGTTTTACGGCTTAACTATTGCGACATTGGCTTCCAGATGGATCCACTTCTCATCGATTTTCGTTCATCGTAATTTGCATCATCTGCGCAACATTATCCGCCGAAAACAAACCCAGTCAACACACAGTCTGTAGGGGGCTCGGCCGGGACACGGAATGAGGACGAACTGCCGTTGCTGCCTCCCCACCACCATCCTAATGGGTGTGCATCAGCCCCGGGGGCATGTGAACCCCTCCCCGCTATCTTATCCCCGAGTCCCATCCCGAGGCTGTTTGTTTTCACTGCCTGCAGATTGTCTTTGTAGTGACGGCTGTAGTCTCAAGAGTGGCTGGGGTGTTTTCATCGCTAAACTTCTCAAGCATCCGTGACAGAAATAAAGAAAAACGAAATTACCTACATAGTATTTAGCATATGGTTTATTGTGTGTTTGTTTGTTTGTGCAAGCATGAGATCATTGAATAATGTCAGGAGAATAAGACTCTACGAATGATTTTTGTCACGGATGGATTTGGTTTCAGTTGCATGCAAGCAGACGGAATTATCTTAATAAACCGAGGCCTGCGACGGCGGAAACATCTCCTCATCACGAACTTTCCTTTTCCTGGCCATGTAACAGTTCAGACACGTGTACGTGAACCTGCACACACGCACGCACACACGTTCGTCAAACACTTTTCCCCAAGAGAGAGAGATGAAAAGAGCGCGGACAAGGAGATCAAATGACAACAATTATCGGAAGCTTTGATGTTCAATACGTAAAGCGAACACAAGGTGCGACAAATCATTCCGCCAGATAAACACAGACACCTGACTGAACATGCTGCAGCCCTATAAACAGTCATGTCCTGCATTCATGTTCTTCTTCAGACCATGACCGGCGCGTGTCTGGAAATATCCGAGTGGAGGAGAGGTGAGGAGGTGAGGAGCTCGGCGTGTGATGTAAGAGTTCGCTAAATCCGGAGCTGGACCGGGTCGACCGGAGGTCACATCTAGGATCGTTGCATAATGTAGTGATGTGTTGTTATCATCGACTCTTCGTTCATTCGATCGCTCTTTCAGTTTCTGAACACATTAGCTGTATTCTCTCTCTCTTTGTTGCCTTTTTTTTTTTGTATACATTTTGCATTGCCTGTAATGTGGTATGTCGTTTGATTTCCAAACTGTGGTTTGTGGTCACACATTTGTTTTTGTTTGTTGCTTTTTTTGGTTTAGGATTTTTCAAATTTTCCTTACTTAGCTTGTGTGTACACAGCATTTCGGACAGTATCTACAGGTAGGCTTTTGTCCTTTATTGTACTTGCTCGCCATTTGAAGTCTCGACTTTTCTAAAGGTGTCTGCTCACTCACTGCTACTTTTCAGTTACTAATCCTCCCTCCCCTCCGCCACCGCCCCCCCCTCACACACCCACAAAAGCAACCCTACCTGAAGCTCCACACCTGGCGTAACGGGCTCAGACCACACACACCTTCTATCCCATGCTCCTCACACACAACTCGCTAGGAGACAAGCCCTAGAGTAGAGCTCCGTGACCCAGTTCGTGGCCGTCACATTTGTAACTGCGACCCTTCGTGACTTCATCAAGGTCAATGTCAGGAAACAAGTGGGAGGAGCAGCCAATCAGTCATTGTGTTTTGACGCCGAGCTCACTTCGCCTGGCGCTCGTTCTGTTCACAGAAGTTTTATGAGCAGCAGCGCGTGATGTTACCAGTCATGCATCAGCGTGACGCGCAGATTCTTCCTGCACTTAGAGAACAATGAATTACAAATACACAGACACACATATGCACACCCTCACACACACATACACAGACACACACATATGCACACCCTCACACACACATACACCTCTCCCCCTCTCTCTCACAAACACTATAACTAATTTAGACTCATAGTTAACAAATTAAAAATAAGAGGGAGGCAGTACGAGGACACTCACATCCACATAAACAACAACACACACACTCACTGACACACTCATAAACAAAACACTACTCCCACAGAGCGAGAGAAGCAGACAGACGGAAATACACTGCAGCTCAGATAGTCTAGAGCAGGGGTCTCAAACACGCGGCCCGCGGGCCGAATGCGGCCCGCGAAACATTTTTGTGCGGCCCTCGGCCACGTCCGCGGTGTATATGTATGTTGTGCTTGGTGATTAACTCCCGCAGTGAAAATTACCCCCGTTATTAGTGACAGAGACAACGTCAACTTATTTTAATAAACTAAACTGCCTGTGCATGTAATAAACTACAGTAAATGTAATTAATAATTATAAAAACTTTATTTTAGCATTTAACTGCAGTGACAGTAATGTTCGTAAAATTTAATGAAAAAACATTTTCTTTTCGTGGTGCGGCCCGCTGACTGGCTGTTACTTTCCACTGCGGCCCACATGCTAATATGAGTTTGAGACCCCTGGTCTAGAGCCACAGTTAAAAGACTGCAGTTTAAAATAAGAGGGACAAACACACACCGTGGATTGCACGTACCCTACAGTTAAAGTAATATAAGCCACGAGTGAAACTAACCATAAACAGTATAGGAGACAACCCTCAGTGTCCCTCCTTAATTTCTCCTTCCCATGAGAGAGAGGTGCAGAAAGATAAGAGAACACGTGAGATAAACAAGCAACTCGAGAGACAATAAAACTGTCACGGAAGTAAGTCGCTGACAAGATGATATAAGGAAGTAACTATAAGCATTGCGTGGACTAATTATGTAGTTTGGGTTTTTCTACACAAAGAAATATAGACATCAGATAATTGAATGCTCTTTCAGTTCAGTCTTCCTTCTTATTTTCTGTAATCATTTCCTTGCTGCACGACCTTCTATCTGTATATGTCCGTGCTTGCTGTAAACTTTCCCTTTGTTTACGATACTGGAGTCAGCACTAGGACTAAAGGCTTGCTGACCGATCAAAATGAGGTTAATCAAAACGGAGTTCAAACCATGTAGTCGGGATAAATATTGGCATACTTTAAGTTCATTGGTGTCAACGTTGCCTATGGCAATCTACACATAAAGCTCTCGGTTCTTAACTAGGTCAACCAAGTGCACACCAGTGCGGGGAAGGCGTCACGAGTTTCACCAATGTCAGATGTTGGCCTGCAGCTCCAGTGCTGCCTCTAGAGATACTTATCTTTACAGGGCTTTAGAGATATCGGTCAGCGATTAACAACCTTCGTAAAATGTATCCCATAAATCTAAGGGCAATAAAATTTGGCTTGTGTTTCTGGTTTTTGGCAATTAGGCGGGGTATCGCTTATATACAGGTGTTTTCAGCGCCCACCTGTACAAGGGGTGTGTGTGTGGGGGAGAGCCTATCGCAGTTACACGTGGAACACAAAACCCGAGACACGATAATACTTAACGAGCGTGAACGTAAAGAATCTGACACCAAGGCAAGTATATGGCAAGTACAAGAACTTGTTGCCTGTCCTGCTATAGCTATATAATAAAGGGGTCCTCTGCACGTTGGCAAAGATACTATTGTTCTTTGTGTATTTTTTCTTAGAAAATTACTCTTAGTACGTGTCTAGGTGCTGTTCTGAGTAGATTATTGCAGCTTTTCCGCTCACCTGCGTTGCTAGTAAGCTAACTCGATCACTTGAGGTGAGGTTATGAAGTTATAAAGTTTATATCTTCCGGGTTGTTTTTTTTTTAAACAATGACAGCTCAAATCTCAGGGTTTAGACAGAATTAAAGGATACTATACGCTCTCACCACGGTTTTTTTTTTCCAAAGGCTTTGTTATTGATACTTTCCTACTTCAGCAAAAGTTGCGATAATGTCTATTATTTCCTCGTACACAGGGCTGAGGAAGTAAAATCTGTTTCCTTGCAGCGTTTGTGCATGTCCGCGTGTTCTCTCTAACTTCTATGCTGATCACCCGGAATATGGGGCTGCGCATGCGTTGCTTATGGTTGCTAAGCAACTGTCCTGCTCATTAAACAACATATTGCCCAAACCATGGTTCTTTGATATCGAACTGATCCAGATTTCCCCCCTCGTCCTCGCGCTTCTTCACTTCAAGAGGATGCGAGACTTCTTGCAGGATCGATCTCGTATCGTCTCTTGCTGACATCATTGTGCTGCTGTTCACAGTCAACGTTCGCCAGTTGAACAGCGATGGCGCCTGTTTGGACAGACATGTGACCCCCGTCGTTCACTGCAGAACCCCCCACAGACTGACCCCCACTTCTTTGTTTAACCCTTTGTATGAGTCAAACCATATGTCTTCTGTGTTCCTTTGTCGCCGCGCGGCTTTTGTTCACTGTCGCGCCAGTGAGCGAGGTTGGCGCTGTGCTTGTGCCTCGAACGCTCGCGCGCGCCAACGCTCTATGTTGCGCCTTGACGCGCGGGTCTGTTTATGTTGCCTCGCGACCCTCGCCGTCACGTGACATGTCGTCATCTTCCGTTCGCTCGCGAAAGATAAACAGACGATCGTGGTGTTCACAGCTGAATCGAGTTGCAGAGGATGTAAGAAGCAGTTGCACATCTAACCATTGTACGAATTTGTTCCAGCGCCTCACAGTACTGAATAAAAGTATTTGTGGGGTTAGGACTTTAGGTAAGTTTGAGGTTCATGCTTGTTTACTTTTGTTGGAGGGATTAACGGTCTCAAGGAACTCCGACACATGTCGTCTGCACTGCAGCTGCAATCTCATTCCTAAAGTGCAGCGAAATTCTCTGCAGTACTGATCGTGCGTTTAAACTTCATGAATTGGATTATGATAGTGGTTGAAGTTTTCTCTCATGTAAAAATTTGTTTCGAGGCGCTGTCCACAGTGCAGATAAGATTCGCTGTCTCCAAACATCGCAGCTGTGAAAACCCGCCATTGGCGCAGTTTCAAAACAAAGGGTGAAAACCAAAACAAAACCTGCTCTCTGTCTAATACACTAGCCAGAGCTTGCAGAGGTTTGATGCATAGACACATTTTGATAAGAAAATTGCAGTCCTGTTGAATACTTTTCAGATTTGCTCCTTGTTTCTTTGTTCTGGTGACCTTTTCTGTGGCATGTGTGCGTTCAGTCACTGGACGTTGATCAACGAGGATGTAGCGACCATGAAGTTTTGTTCCCTTTGTTTTCTTTGCATTGAGTTTTGCAGAAGTTGAAAATGGTTAAGAGATGAACTTCGTCACTAAGCAAGCGCTTATTTCGGTGTCTTTTTTTGTCAGAAGCACTAGAAACAATGGACGCAGAGTGTTTGCGAAGCCAGCGTGCAGCGCTGGGCGACTATAAATAGAACTGGGCTGCAAATATGGCGGAGGGACGAACAGATGTTGATGTTTTTCGTCCAAGCATTCTGTCGTTGAAAGAGCTCTGCTTGCATTCTCAGAGGAACCGTACTTTTAAGAAAAGATGTCTTAATCTTTTTTGCGTGAATTTTGTGTGCTTGACGTCGACATAACAAAGCAAGGTGGGTCTTTCTACGTGTGTTATGGTTCTGGTACAACAGGTTGGATCGAAATGTCAAAACGAGACCCATCACAACAACACGTACATGCTTGAGGCGGGACTGTTACTGAGGTGGTGAGATGTGCAGGTTGCAGTCAAGCTTGACCGTACTGGAGGCTAGAGCATGAATAGTTTTTATGCATGTTTAAACTAGAGAACAGTGGCAGCATTTCGAGGTGCAGTGCTAAGATCGTATTGCGTACTATCAGCTGCGCTCGCATTAGGCTGGTAGTGTTGTTAAAAACATTTGTGAACTGGGGTTAACTCTTCTGTCAGGTGTTTGCTATACCAGTGATGATTTCTTTCTAGTGTAAAGTAGCAGGGCAGGTTGTTTACTTGATTATTTTCAGACACCTGCAGTGATTTTTGTATGTAATACAACAGTGTAGTTTTTGTTTTATCTTTCAGCAGATTGGTTCAGACAACGTTTTAGTGACCAAGGGATCGGCCAGCCATTTGCCTCTGTGTATGCTGAGAGCTCAGCAGTGTTTAAACAAACCCTGACCTGCAGCCCAACTTCGTCACACTCTGGCTTAGCTTTCAACGCATTGCTTCTCAAATTTATTAATTGGGGCTCTGCGCTGACACGTAAGCTTGCAAAACGGGTTGTTCATTCATTTGCTTGTTTGGCCCCCTCCTCAACTTCAAAATTCCCCGCCAGTCTATTCGATGTCTGTCCAGTTCGGCAAAAATGGTGAAGACTTTTCAGGCATACCTGCCAAACAAGTGTCACCGCACCTATAGCTGTCTGCACTGCAGGGCACATCTGGCCAACCACGATGAATTGATTTCAAAGGTGAGCCTGTCAGCTGTTGAAATGTTTTGAAATAAAACACACTCATAACATAAATTTTGGTTATTATTTTTAGAATGTTTAAAGTGTGAGAAATGCATGAAAATATTACCAGATTAACAGTTAATCTGTTTGGCAGCAAGTTGAAAATCTGAAAAATATCAATTTTTAGCCAGAAGAGGAAAAGCCCTGCAATATTCCCATGCTTATTGGGCCAAGAAGGTTCCAAAAGCTTATGGATTCATTGCAATCATAGCAATATATAAACTTGAATGAGCTTTTTATGACAAATGTAAAATAGTGTTGTAGTAAGCATTATTTCGATTAAAGCCATGGTATCCAAGTAAGTTTGGTGACCATCAAAGTTTGATCATATATCTGCATTCTAGTTGGTAGCTTACCCTACATAAATCTTATTCTGTTATTCTTATTTAAGGGTTTGGTTAGTGGATTTTGTGTGGGTGTGTGATGACCAGATAGATTAGTGCAAAGTTATTTCCAAAAATTTGCTAGAATACTTCCATTTCATTCTTGAGATATCCACCTAGATTGTGCATACAAAGACATCAACAACATGGACATAAGGATATACAGAGATATGTTTGTATTGTCAAGGCTACAGCACATGGGATGTATCTGTGGACAAATGTGTCAATAGCTTGACTTGTTATGGGGTTTCATGTTGTTTGAAGGTGTGTCTCAGAAATGGTGGAGGTTGAGAGGTATTATTCAAATATTGAGGCGCAGTATCTTGCACTGAGCTTTACCCATTCATTTCATAAAAACATTGGACCCTTCAAGACTTTTAACACATTGGATATCTGTAGCTTACTATGTAGTTCTGACTATTATTGCTGCATGTTTTGTGACCTATGGTCCCTTAATGACTGTAGTTAATTGGTGGAATCAGTGTGTTGATAATTTTCTTTGCCAACATTTGTATAGCTGGTTATTTATAATTTCACAATTTTGATATTTTGCAGTCATTTCAAGGCAGTCAAGGGCGTGCCTACTTGTTCAATTCTGTGTAAGTTATGTGTGTACAATATGAGATGAGCAGATTACTGCATAGAAACTCATACAAAATATATTTCTTTAATGCTGTGATTGTAAAGTCACCTGAGGTTTGAATGGAATCTGCTGTTGATTATCTTTTTATATCTTTATAACTATAGTTGATGTCAACAGATCATAAGTATACTTCATATATATTAGTACAGTGCTCTTTTCAGAATGTTCGGAAAAAGTCAGTTCATTGTAATGCTAGTGATTTGTTGAAGGGATTACTAATGCATAGTGGAAGAATGATGAACAAGTAAGAAAATGAAATGACTAAAAACATTGAGATAAAAGGGTTTCTTTCTTGTGTACAGGGTAAATGTTGGCTGTGGTCCTGCAGAGGAACGAGTTTTGCTCACTGGCCTTCATGCTGTCGCAGACATTTATTGCGAGTGCTGCAAAACAACGCTGGGCTGGAAATACGTATGTTTGTTTATCATCAGATACTTTAAGAAGTAGGAAGTAGAAGATAAACCTAAGATGTGATGCAGAAAAATATCCTTTTAGGAGATAGTAATGCAGCAGAAAGAGAATTTTGAAAAAAAAATATAGACAGTTCATAGAGTTTAGAAAGCTTTACAGATTTGTAAGTTGTGGAGCTTGAGATGGCTTGGACTTGCATTTGAGGACTCTGGATTCCCACTTTCTCTGAGTAGAGTGCATTTGTCTTTCTTGTTGCAGGAACATGCCTTTGAGTCCAGCCAAAAGTACAAGGAGGGCAAATACATCATAGAGCTTGCCCACATGATCAAAGATAACGGATGGGAGTGATCATGTGACTTATGTCTCTTCACTTTTCATTGGCCAGAGTATCTCTGTGAGCTTTTCTAAAGCAGAACACTGCACACATTAGTGTCTGTAATCATGTAGTCCAAGAGCAGGTCAGCAGGCAGTCTGCTTGCTGGCCTCTTATGTTTTCATTGGATTTTGACAGACATCGTCCATCCTTTGTGATGTGAAACTGTGAATTGTGGTCAGGCCTGTCTCATTTTGGCAGGCCAGTGACTGGGGTCTGCAGCACAAGATTCATTCCTTTGACCATTCAAGCAACCACACTTTGTTTCTTGTGTAGTGACTTTAGCCCATAGTCCTTGGCAAAAGGATATAGTAAAAGAAATTCAAGTGAGTTTCGAAATTTGACCCCAAGAAACAACCCACCAGTGCTTTCATGACTACACTGACAACTCCCCCCTTGTCTCAAATGAACATTGTGAAAATATTTTCTCTTGATGAAAGAAAGACGTCTGTGAAGGCATCTCTTTATCAAGGGACTTTTTCTTAAAAAAAAGAAGAAAAAAAAAAGAAAGAAAAAATTGAACTTTCACCCTATAGAAAGATTTGCCATGGACAGTTAATTTCCATTTTTGATAGGAATGGAACGATGGCAGCTGTAGGGCAAATAAATTTAGAGTACAGAGACCTGGGATGGAGGCAAGAAAATCCAAACAAATAAAAAAAAAACCCTGCCTTTTATACAACTCAGCTTCGATTCATTCAGTGCACGGCTTGAGCTATTTTAGTACTGAGAAGCAGATTTCTTTGTGTGGGAAGGTGACAAAGACTGAAGAGATCTCATTTTCCTAAATTTTTCTAATATTTATTAATTTCGTTTGTTTTTAATTTTTTTTTCTGTTTTTCTTTCTGTTCTGTTGTACAGGGTTGGAAGGGATTTTGAAGAAGCTGGATTGGATGGGGTTGAGGAGAGGTGGGAACGGACAGATTGAAAGTAAAGAGGGGAGGTTCTTTTGTGAGATTAGGCACACTAACATGGCTTCATAAGGTCCACATGTACATAGCCTTTCCTGTGCTTTGCGAAAGTGCAGTTTGTGTCGGCATTTGGCACAAAAGAGAGAGAAAGCTAAGGGGAGGGACATTGGGTGCTTGCTGTGATTTTTGCTAGAGGGACTCTACATCCTTCAATGCCAAAATGAGGTGGAGTCCTCAGTCACCCAGATTGTATTTTGTATATTCATCCATTATATGTTTTGGTGTTCATGTGTTAGTAGTGCTTGATGTCGTTTCCAAGTGAGATGTTGTATTGAGTGTGCCCTATGGTATGTAGCATTTTTTTTTCCCTTGTTTTCAATTTTGTAAACAACTTGAATTGGCATTGTAGCTGGAAAAGTACACAAGCTATGCTGATCATATGAACACCTAAACACCTTAAAGAAGCAGTTCATTTCAGTGTATATAAATGTTTATTTATACTGTTTTTTTCGCAAGCTTTCAATGCAGTAGAAAACATTAAACGTGTGAAAACAAATGCTGCAGTCAAAACATAATTCGACTCCTTTGTTCGTTGTGCTTCAGCTGGATTGTGCTGTTACCTGTACAGTACTGTATTATTATTATCATGTAAGATGCAAATGCCAACATTTCTAGACAGCTTTGTTGCTGGAATTAAGGGCATACCATTATCAAGTTTTCCCCCCCTCCCCCATTGAGAAAGAGATTAATGCAAACCAATGCATGGAAGAAGAAACTGAAATAGTTTGATAGACAACCTTACTGTATGGAGGATATAGATTTATTGTTGTTAAGATATAAAAGTGTTAAATATCTACAGTCTTTCTTGATATCCATTTTGTCCCCTCCCAAAAATGATAGACTTGTCATCATACATAAATATACATTTTCACAGTAGAAAAAATTATGCTGCTTGTACAAAATATTTTACTTTAATTTCTGTAATAAGGAAAATTGTTTACCTTCAAGGGTCTGCGACAAATACCGTTATGAAAGTAACATACAGCTAGCTATTTATAGAAAGAACAAAACCACAATTATGTTCTAACCTAGTACATTGAGCAGTGGAACTGGGGTGTTAAAGCTTTCGTGGGGGCTTATTAAGCAACCAGAAAAGTTTTAAGGGGTGCATTTTGTGAGTTGTAAAATATAGTTGGCTAAATTGTCAAAAAGCTGTGAAGTTTGCTAAAATATAGATTGTAAGTTGCTCTGTAGTACAGCCAAGCTTTGTAGCATTTTTATCTAAAACTTCCTTTGGCTTTAGAGTGTAGTGCTTGATATTTCAACAACATGAAGCAAAAGTGTACAAAGATTGCAGGATTTCCAAATATAAACTAGTTTAAGGGCTTAGATTCCTTCTAAGTGGAGGAAACATTATTTGTGCTATGTGCTCATCTGGTAAAGTGTTTACAGATTAGGATGGATTTACATAATTTGAAGGAATAAATTTGCTAATTGATTAAATGATCTAAATTAGGCTTTAGTTTTGAGACCTAATTTCCCTGCTCAGTCCATAAGTTCCCCCCAGCTTCACCTTTACTACTATGTCAGTTGACTACGGACAAATCATGCTATTTATATTTCACAGCTATTTTCTACAGAAAACTCATTCATGAAATTTCATTCATAAGAAGAATATTATTACTTTTCTTCTCTGGTCAACCATTATCTGCTGACTGGTTTTCAATACTAGAGAAGAGTCGAAAGTCTGTATATGCCTATGTCATTTAATACTGCAGAACATACAGTGCACCTCCTGTACAGTTCTCTGCAAATGGTGCCAAGCTGTAACTACTTTAACCCAAGCTTCTGAGAGCTTTTGCTGTTCAACAGTTCACACAAACATGAAAAGATTTTTTGTCTTTTTGTTCTAGAGTAACATTATATGTATTTCCACTCAATAAAGATGTCAAACTATACCTTGACGTTGTGGCCTACAGAGCTATTATTAAAACCTAGCTGTTTGTGATTTAGTTTCCTTGTCACTATTTGGTTGCCAGATGCTTACCGCTTAGAGTTTTTGAAGGTCTCCTCGATCTTCCCCTGTCCCATTGGCTGACAAGGTGGCATGCCCAATTCACTTGTAGATGACTACTGGATTAGTCTGGCATACAATGTATAAATTTTACGAGGTGCGTTGTCTACCACCTAAAGAAGACATTATTGAAATGACATTTTCTTCTTTCATACACAACAGGATTACAAGACTAGACCTTAACCGCATTTGCTCCTTGGATTTTCTTGCCTTGCCTGACAAACCTGGCACAGCAAATTTTCATGATGTCTGGATTTTGTTTGTTTGTTTGGTGTTTTATAAACAAATCTCCCCTGTGAATAGCTGACAGCTTGTTGATGTCAAATTAATGGCCATTGCGCTCATTCACACAATTTGACATGTCTGACGATTGTTAACAGAATTCCAGCTTTGTTAGACAATCCTTGCAGTCAGATGGAAGTGTTTTGACTTGGCAGACTTACAGCAGCACTTTTGCAGTGGGCTATTTGAGGTACTTATTAAATTTTGCTCAAAAAGTTTACAGTTGCACTGTCTGAGATGTAGACAGGAGTGAGATGAAAAATGCAGTGGAGCCAAGATTTTTTTTTTTTGAGGGGGGAACATGCAAGTGAAACAACTCATATTTTCATCTAAAATGATCTCTCAAACTGTCTACTTACAGATTACATCTTCCATTTATGTGTGTAGGCAGTAGCTCTAGTTCAGTGCATTATCTAGTCATCTTTTCTTCACATAGACTTCAGCAGTTAGTAGTTTGTTGAAGTCCAGGTTTCAATGGACTTTTACAAGTCAAAACAAAACCTAGCATAACTAGATTTGTCAAAATATACTAGTGTCCATAATTGTAAAATCACCTTTAGGTGGAAGCACCTTCCTGTCAAACCATGCATGCAAGTAGTGTCCATAACCTATCAGAAAAGTAGGGAAAAAAAGCAGTATATTCACATTACCGTTACACTACAGAATAGTGCTACAATTGGCAAGAGCCTTGTTTATTCCTTTTTACTCCTCCAGGAGCATAGGGCCACACAATTGGCGAGAACCAATCTGTTATATAATGTTTTTTAAACTTCATTCTTTCATTTTATTCTAGCCCTCATTTCATTTACTTCTTTTTCTAATATCTTTCTTATATCTCCTGCTCTACTGTCTTTTATTTTCTGCTTAACAATATTACAACAAAAAAGAAAGGCCAACAATAATTGATCCACTGTTCTAGTTTGATGTCGAAACACAAAAATCGAACGATTGAAAATGACTTCGTGATATTTTGCAGAGTGGCCTTGGCTCATAAACAGTTGATACAGGAGGAGTGGGCGTGGGGAGGGAGTAGTGGCCTAGAAACAGGCATTGGTCTAAGGGAGAGAACTGCAGTGCTGGACGTGACTGCATTACGTGCTCTTGTCTGCACAGGCTGAGAATGGTGGCTGGCTAGGGAAAATAAGTTTCTTTGCTACTCAGGTGTCTCATCGTAATAGTTAAATGGTTGCTCACTTTTCGCTGGTGATCAGACACAATTCTGATGAGTTTTTCATTTTTGTTTCAGTTATACATTTGCACTAATCCACTTTACTCTTGTGACACAACTTTGCCTAATTTGGTGAAACGATCCTCGACCTTTTGCCGATTAAGAAGGGTTAACAGCTTGCTCAACACAAGAAGTTTTTCAGTTTTCGCCACAGATAAACCAGGTGCTTTCTAAACGACGAGCTGAAGATGAGGTAGACGAAAGGGTTGGCAAAATGGTTAAGGATGTAGCCGGTAGGGGCATAGGTCATGACGGAGAGGTCAGAGGATGACAAGGGAGGCGTGTAGCCGACGTAGAAGTACCAGACCATGGCCACGTAAGGGGGGATCCAGCTGACTACGAAGAGGATGGTCATGATCAGCAACAGCAAAGTCAGGCGCAGGTTTCGCGAGCTGTGGCCGCCATTGGAGGTCGTGACCTTTGCGATGTGGCCATGCTGTCCTTTTCCGTTGGTGACCTCGTTGTCCACACAGGATGCGGATGGCGCGGAGAGTGTGGGATAGTCGCTGACCTCGGAGTCTGGTGCAACGCGAAAGCACGGCAGGCACTTTATGTCTCCGCGCGAGCGTGTCACGTGACCACCAGCCTCGGCCGACGTCTGCCCTTGTCCATCTCTCTGACTGCTGTCGACTGTGATCACGTGCACGACCTCGGTACCTGTCGTCAGGTCCTTGTCCTCGATGCTGCCTCTCTTAGTGGGGGGAGCTCCCGCAACACTGGCCGGTGACTGGACGCTGTGGCTGAGCCCGGCCTCGTCCACATGGCCTACAATATTATTCGGTGACCTGTTGAGGTCGTATTTTCTGCTCTCAGCTGCCATGTCGATGCCAGTGGTAGGTTCGCGGTGGGTGTGAAGATGAGCGCCGCCCGTCGTCTGCTCGTCTGATCCTGTCCAGAGCAACTCCTTATCTTGAACTTTCTGTGGCACGGAGGTCAGCGACGATCTGGTCACCCAGGGCGTGTTCCTGCTGCAGTCAAAGTCCAGGGAGCTGCGCTTCGTTCCACACGCCTGTCCTTCATTCCCATCGGTAGCCACGCCTACTCGGTTTTCTCGCCGTTTCGCGCGGGATTTCCCCCTGACGGAGATTTGCGGTCCAGCATCCCGCACTCCGTGCGCCTTCAGTATCTCTCTCGACATCCTGACCTTGACGATGATGAGTGTGTAGCAAGAGACAACGACAAGGAACATGAGGATGAAGACGACGAAGATGAAGGAGTAGTAGGCGCGGGTGAGGGTCTCTCCCAGTAACGTGGAGCTGGTGACACACAGGCCTTGGCCGCTGGTGGAGTAGATCCAGATGGTGGGCAGTGCCGACACCATGCTGCCCACAGAGATGACCGCTACACAGCCGAGGCAGAACCGCAGGGACAGCTGGACGTTGGTCCTGCAGATCTTGATGTACCTGAGTCAAAATAAACTCCGGTATCAACTGTCGAAATCACCTTCACAAACTAACGAGGCAATACCTGCAGGACTACGACTTGTGCTGATGGGTGATGGTCCTGCAGGTGTTGATGGCCTGCATGGCTGTAGTGATTGTTGTTGTTGGGCCCGGTGATGACTCGTGAGTAACAGCCATCAACCAAAAACATATTTTATACTCGGTTCAGAGTTTAGAGTAGTTGTCTGATCAACGCCTATCACCCAACTGGTATCTTTAAAGAGAAATCAAAAATAACATTCTGGCAATGTTGTGATGCTGGTTTTTTTTAACAAAGAGTGAAGTCATATTATTCTCAGGGGGGGGGGGGACCCCAAACAACCTGTTTAAAAACAAAAGGCCTCATTGCATGACCAAATAAATAAAAATAAGAGATATGTAACTTGCTTCGATTGATGAAAAAAATGAAGTTTTTGGATTAGAGGGACGTGCGATCAAAGGGCAGGAACTGAAGTATGTTGAGGCAATTATCACCTGTCCACGGCGATGAAACCGAAGAGGATGACCGATGCAGTGATGACAGACTGGGAGAGCCAGTACACCAGTCGGCACAGGCTGCTGGAACTATGGCGCTGCCAGTAACCTAAAAGTACACATTGTAACAAACTCCAGTAAAGTTCTTTATGAGGTGAGATGTTATCAGCACATTAGGTTTACAAGCAGAATAAACTAAAATGAAAGCTATTCATAAGGCGACACATGAAACTACAACAGCTCTACTTGTGAGATGACCACAGCTCATTCATGCTAGGGTCAAACTCGACTAGAGCCTGAAAAGGATTCAAAAGACAAAAATTACTGTCAATTTTGTTCCTCTTTTATTTTAGAAACTTTTGTATGCGGATTACTTTGTTAACTTAACAGCAGAAGCTTTAATTAGACAGGCTTCTTATCCTTGAATGGTCTCCGGAAGGACAAATTGCTTTCACTTGCACCTTCTGGACAGAGAGAATCTTTAGCTACTGGGAGTCATCCACTCTACTAGCAACACAATACAGGCGAAATGAAACTTTACTGTTCAGTAAATATCATATAAGCACGATATAAGGATTTCTATCCCTACATTATCCTTTCTAGTTAAAAGAGAAGAAATGGTTCACAATCTTTCTGTAGCCAGACTTTAATGAACTTTTTGTGTTGCCCCAGCGACCCCAATGCACTGACATCCTCCTGTATAAACAACTTCCGGACACTAATTCGCTAATTACCTAGGCTCTGAAATAAGATAGCAAGCACCCAAAACCACCCACACACCCACATTACAGAAGCTATTATACTAAACGGATTCCCGAACCAGTGCAAGAGCTAGAATAATATGAGAACGATCAAAACTTAATTAACTGGTTTATTCATTCCGTGTGAGAACAATCGAAGCTTAATTCACTAGTTCATTCTTTCCGTATGAGAACAAACAAATCCTAATTTACCACTTCATTCTTTCCGATGTGAAAGTATAAAGACAAGCGACTGTTTTTTTTATATTTTATAATGAGACCTAGAAAAAAGTGAAAGTTGTTTGCTGATTTGCTTTGTTAAAACTCAGAAAATTACAGTCCGGAAATTCTGGTCTAAAATATTTCCGCCATTGAGAGAGAAGGCAGCATTGTTAACTTGAAGCTCGTCCACAGGGGTCAGAGGCCAAGAAGAGAGTTAATTAAGATGATGATTGTCTGGTAACAAAAAACTTGTTAATTGGGGGTTAGAATTTGTGTGAAGGGTCATAAATTGCAAGAGTGCATATGTTTGTGTGTGCGTGAGTGCATGGGTGTGTGTGTGTGAGAGAGAGAGAGAATGGATGAGAAAGATGGGCACAGTCTTGTTCCTAAAAAACCATCTGCCGAAATTTTCAGAAATATTTCCTCGAAATCGCTCATTGTGTTCAGAGTTTTTTAAAGATAGGAGAAGTAAATTTTCATGTAATTAAACAGTGTAAGTGAAATAGCAAGTTAAGAAAAAACAAAATATCGACGTTCTCAATCGTGTCCACTCAAAATTTCTGGTTTTAAATGAGTGTCGTAAACATGGAGAACATTACACATCACTCTTTAGCGATGGAAAGGGAAGGTTACTTGCCGCCTGTGTGTCTATGAGATTGACTGAGCTTCTTACTTGTCCTACATTTTCGGCTTTCAGTAAACCAACAAATACTCTGGAATTTTTTTTTTCTAGGGTGGAGGAAGGATTATTTCGTTCTTAAACTAAGGATTTCTGTAACTTCTTCGTTGTTGGACTTCTGCCCTCTCTAACGCAAGAAAGTATTCTAGGCTGAGTTACACACACCGATAATCCGAACCACTTGCTTTGAAGCAAAGTCGGCCAAATACTGTCAGCCGAACAGACCCAAAGCTTGTTTCTTTTACAGTGAGAAAAACATCCACTGAATTCACTTAAGTGATAAGTGAATTGTTTGATGCTCAGTCAAACTAGTGAGCGGTCATAGAAGCTAGACTGAAAAACTGAAAACCGACGCGAAATTTTGTAACGGTTTTTAAAACGCCAAACCGTTTTGGGAAAGGTTTACAGTGTATGTTACACGACAAACAGGAAAAGCAGGATTATTTCGGGAAAAAAAGTTTCTCGTGTGTGTCCGAGCCATTGTTGTATTTTAGAAGCGAGTTTGTTTTGTAGCCTGATATTTTGAGCGGCGATGTATTCTAAGCGCAGATTACCATTTGCTGTGCTGGCAAGGGAGACAAAACCAAAGCAGACAAAGCAAAGCGAGCGAGACGCATTGTTCTCCCCTTCATAGACCACGCCGCAATAACAAATTTCTATGGGAAGCTCGGCCTGTTCCGACCTCCATGGAAGCCTATAAGGCTTAGAGGCAGTTCTGGTCAATAGCCACATGATCAGACCCGGTCACTGGCAGGGTGGCCATTGTACAGGCAGCGGCAGCCTGTTAATCGTGTGTCTGACATCAAACGGTTGTGCACTCTTGTCATAGGCAGACAATGCGCCGCCACCCGTCAGATCAGTTGCTCAACTCATTCAGTTCAAGGAGAACTGAAAATAATATTTTAAATGTGTACTGTACAGTCCGTCCGTCTCTGCTGCCTGTCTATTTGTCTGTTTGTCTTTTTTTGTTTCCATCCATCTATCTGTAAGACAGTGAGGTCTTTCTTTCTTTGTATGTATGTCCCTTTCTAAATTGAAACTGTTTCTATGAGCACAAACACACACACAAATAAAAGATATTGATAAAAACAAAGGAAAAACTAGCGATCATAATTAAATCATTGCAGAAGGAAAATTCGCCAAATTTATAGCCATAACGATTTTCTCTTCATGATAAACGCCCTGCGAAGTAGACGGCGAGCTGTTAGGTCTGTAATAGTCTACTCTTATAATAGAAACACTATATGATAAGCAGCAACTTCTTCACAGCGGGCCTCTGACATTTGGCGCATAACTCAATCGAAAAAGCAAATAAAAAATCAGTCTGTGTTTCCCTTACCTGTCTCCATAGCCAGGTGGGTTGGTACACGGAAGAGGCAGACGATAAGGTCGAGGCCGCCGATGTACAGGATGTACCAATCGCAGGCAATCTTTCGAGGAACTGCAGAGTACACAGTTATAACCAAGAGGTTACCAGGTACTCCCAGAGCTATCGCAGCTGACAGGAAGACCAGGTGGTAGTAGTACAACTCCACAGGTGGCGACGCCAGCATCAGCGGCATCGACGACTTCGTGGATCGGTTCCCGCTGACGGTGATGTTGTCAACACTTGTCCAGCCAGAGACATTCATGATGATCTCAGGCAATAACTTCCTTGGCTCTAGGACAGGAGTTAAGAAAACAAAATCAAGATGAAGATTAAATAAACTGAGATAAAAAAAATATCAAGAACTTCAAACGCAAAAATGAGATGCTTAACCAATTGAAAAAAAATTACTGTTCTTGAACTGCGACCAAGAAGTCGAACCATTTCTTTTAATAACCGTACATTCTTTTACTCCGTCAGTATTTGGTTTCATTTTTGGCGAAAGATTTTTTTCCTCCTTCCTTCTTGATGCTGTAAATCTTTGTGACGATGGAGGCAACAGAAATAAAAACCCGTTGACGGGAAAAGTCAGTAGGTCGTGCATGCTGGGCTCCGTTAAAAAGGCAGCGATACATTCCTGAAGAACATGACAGCATTTCAATCTTGTCTGTAGGGATGATATTGATGTGACATTTGAGAGACAGCTTCTTCTAATATGCCTTGCGATATGAAATCTGCAAAAACACTTCTTTGATGAAGGGATAGAAAGAATTATTAAACGAATGCACACAGAACAATCTGCATGTTTTCGGTATGTTTTTGGTATCTGGAGTGTGTGGGAGATCAAGTGTTAGAAAAGTGACAATGTGTAAGGTACACAGAACTGTTTGAATGTCTTTGGAACGTTTGAGAACTTGAAATTTGCAAGAAAGCTTAAAAAATACAGTGTCATGAAGTCTGTCAAAGGAACACGGAACAGTCTGTATGTTTTGCCACATTTTTGTATATTTTGGGATGTTTTGGTATTGATGTTGGCAGGGTGATTGAATGTTTTGGTACTGATATGTGCAAGAACCCGTCAGAAATATAGCATTATGTCTTAGTGTTATGGTTTTCATTTTAAGGACAATGTCAACTGTTTTGCTGATAACCATTACATTTTTTCCTGCAACACAAGATTCTTTGTGTGGGTTAAGTAGTGAAGAGGATTTTTACGAAACCTCATCTTGAATCGCTTTGCAACGCCAGCAATGTGGTTTTACAAAGTGCTGGCCCCATCGTATACTGGAATCTACGATGTTCGACTGGAAGGTTCCACCGAATCAATCAAGTTTCAAGCACAAAGAAAACAATTCCTGTCGATCCTCCAGTACTTCCCAGTGCTGCGTTACCATCTTATGCCAATGACTATTTGGTCTGTATTAAATATCTCTAGTGAAATCTGCTAAGAGTGCCAACCATTTTGCTTGTCTAATATCATGTGACACAAAGCGCGGGACAGAGTTTACCATTATCTGGATAATTTTGTTTACTATTTCTGGGGACAAGTATCGCGTATCTTCTGCCCGCTTGTGCTCAGTAAATAAAATCTTCATACACTGATAACGGTTGGTCTCGTCGTCATCGCGACAATGCCCAACAAAGCTGGAAAGACTATTCACTTACTTGATGAAGCTAGGAAGATGTTGCTGCTAATGAGATTCATACTGGGTGGAAGTCTGACCATAAAGTTCAAGTCTTGATTGTCAGGTTGTCTTGTCACAGACGACAGGAAGATGCGAAGAAGACTTTTGGAGGGAAATACATTTTTTTAATGTTTTCTTAAAACCTTCTAAAACAAATGTCTGACCAGCTTTGCAGCTAACATGTGCTGTTCACATGCATACAAAACATGCTTTGTAATCAGTCATGCAGAGATGAAACCACGGGCTTTGAATTTTCTAATAGACAAAGCAGAAAATTTTATTATTAAACGAAGCAGAAAATTTTATTATTAAAGCATGCACCACTACCTGTCCCTGCCTCAGTGCCATTCTCGTCATCAGGTTTCTTATAAACACCAACATGAGCCCCTAACCTCGCAGATATATCACGTGCACTGTGTTGACCTCCTGATTTCATGTCGGACATAATTATGCAGTGCCAAAATCTCTTTTCGTTAGAAGATTGTACTCTTGGTTGTTTTGATGTTTTCTGTCAGAAGGAAAACAACATACAAAACATTCATTATGTTTTCAGTAAATCTTACTAAAAACTATAGCTGCCCTCTTCGACAATATTTTAAATCAAGAAATTTGACTGGGTACTATCACATTCGTTTCAAGAAGTTAATTATATAAAGACTGATATTAGAGACAATTTAAAAAATTCAACAAGACATTTGGTGGATTTTTGAATATTTTTTTGTGACCTCTGTTTTATCATATGATGAAGTTGAGAAAAACGACAGACATAGAACTGTAAATCCAGTCTTATTGTTTGAGTTAGTCAGGCACTTTTCTCACTGTCTAAAAAAGCGGGAACATGGCAAAGCATTGATTTGTAAAAGATCTGATCATCAGGATCCATTATTTTCAGGAAAATAATGATTCGCAAAGCACTAACAGAAAAAACTAATTCAAGTAAACTACTAGGTGCATAAATATTGAAAATAATTTTTTACCTTTGTTCTCGACTGGGCCAGTTAAAAATGAAAGGCGATGACCATAGCGTCTCTTTTGTCGGAGACTTGGAGCAGATACTTGCTCAGTGTTTAGATATATCAGATATCTACAAGCCGTCGATACAAGCTTCCGAGCTCTCGGCACGAATCACAGACTTTAGCTTACAATTTTATATAAACTGCGTGTCCATAAGGTCCGTACGCAATATAAAATAGTTGTGACTGTAAAGTATATGTGATAGAAAAATCTGTAGAAAGGACTAGAAACAATTAATACTTGAACTGTTATTGTTCTTGTTGATGAGCAAGGATGACATATTATATAAAGTCATTGCTATGACTACGACTTCTACACTACCATGACTACTACTCATACACTACTACTACCAGGACGAGGACTACTACTATAATTATATTAAGACTAATGACACGTATACAACTACTAGAGCACTGCTACTATACTACTACTACTAAAATATTCATACACATATTCCTTCATTTGACGAGAGAGTTCATGGCGTTAAAACAAACAAATCGTCATAACAAGTTTGTGAAACTGAAAGCAGGTGCTCCTTAAAAAAATCCTGTACCTTTTGTTGATATTGCTCGAGCAAACTCCTGTACCTATGGTGATCCTTTGTAGTGCAATGTTTACAAGATAACAGCTTGTTGTGTTAGCCAGTCGCAGTTTTCCACTGGCGTCGTCTGTGTCCACTGCAGTGGTCAAGAGAAGGGTTCGATACTTGTGACGAAGTATTTCCGTGGAAGTGGTGCAAATGTCTTTCACCACAAAACTGAGATTCGCAGAGAAGTCAGAGGCAACAGGCTGAGCAGTTGTACTGGCAGGTTGGGTAGGAGACGTAGGGTTAACCACCTTTTAACCTGTCCTGGGGCGAGGTGATTATGGCATCAGAACAAATGTTAGACGAGTACTTGACATGGTTGATGGCTGTTTGTTGTTTGTGGCTTGGGTTGCTCAGGTGGAGTTTGTGAGAGGGCGATGGGGTAGAACCCGATGGACCGCCTGTTGTGGAATGTCGACGCTGTGCACGGCGATGTCATGTGGACTGAGAGCGCATGCGCGCACGTGCGGTGGCCGGCCCACGGAGAAAGAAAAGTTGAGACAAGACGACGTCACTCACCCAGGCACGCGCACGCTCTTGTCTCTGTACTCGCACGCTCGGGAACAGCCCCACCACAGACACACGCGCACATGTTACACACAGACACACGCACGGACAAAACACACGAACACCCATCTACCCACCAACACACACAAACACGAAAACACAAGGAGGTGAATGTAATGCAGGAATCTTTAAGCATCTAGCTACGTTACAGCAGCACATACCCGCTTTCAACCTCTCTCTTACTAAAAGTTTACCTTTCGAAGTTACTTTTAATAAGTAAATACAGATTGTTCAGCAAAGAGACATCTACAGTATCATTTCAGCTTCAGACTAGTAAAGTTGCGGTTTTAACATATTGTAAAATATACATATACATATATTTTTCAAATATGAGCGTTAATATAATATTAGGCACACACACACACACACACGCGCGAGGGCGCATATATAATAGTGAAGAATATTCATCTGACACGTGCGCGTACAAATGGCTAGATGTTACAGTTACAAGACAAACCACAAGTATTTTTCAATGGCTTACTTCCGCCTTCAATTAGCGTCTCAGAAATGAAGGTAAACACAAGGTGAATCGCACTCAGCGGTGGACATGAATCACAGAGCGACAAGAAAACCAAATACGAAGAAAATGGAGACAGAATCATGGATTACAGATAAAAACGATGATAAAGTAGTAGGAAGGCTATGTTCAGGAAAAAAGTGACCTTTCTGAATCCCAGTCCATTGCATTGACAATATATTTTTAAGTTTTCTTGTCTGATCTCGCCGCGTGCGACGCAGACTACAGAAGCCTATAAGGCTAATCTGATGCCGTGGCGGATAACCTTTCAGACAGAAACCTTGTTTGAATAACTAGTATCACGAACTAGTTTTTCTTCATTCGCTTAATCATCCTGTAAATCATTCTCTTAACAGCGTGGGAGACAGAAAAGGAACAGGGATGACAATGTATCTATGAATGTTAAACTGTGCAATGAGTCAACCAATCTTGATAATTATGTTGACTTCAGGAGATCATCATCATCGTCATCTCCATTATCATATGATGATGCCGAGGTGAAGTGTTGAAAATGTAAGAATAAAGAAGAAAACTAAAGAACTGTTTCTCTTATGATCGTTTATTTCAGATTCAATCATCAAAAAACGACTGTTTAAAGATTTTGCCAAGCGTTGCTTTATGTATATAATAGCTACACTGACATCGCAGTGTGCTTTCATTTGTCGTTTGAAATTTAATTATTAAAGAAAAAATAAAACTGTGAAAGAAAATGTATTTTTAAAAAATTATAAAAAAAATCAGAGAGTGTTCCAATCTATTCTCAGCTCACAAGCAGGCATCACAAAAATGTCTTTGCGTTCAAAGTTCACTCATGATGGAGGTGATGTTCACCTGTCTAAAGACTTCAGGTGTTTCAAGAAACCCGAAGATGGCGCTGCCCCAGGTGTTGACTGCAAGCGTTAAGCAGCTCACAGCGATGATGTTCATGACAGAACCCACAGCCGCCTGTCGCAGCATAGGTCAAACATGGACGTGTATTTGTAAGTTTGTGGTTCAAAGCCATACAGACAAACACAGAGGTAAGGACCGAGAGGGAAACAGACTGATAGACAAGACGGAACAAAAGAGACAGACTAGACAGAGAGAGAAAGACCAAGGCAAGGGAAGGTACTGACAGACAAAGACTATCATTTACAGTTTTGTTGTCTGTGACTGCCACTCACCATGTCTACAATTCTCAGGTGACCGTGCGAGAAGACTATGGCGTTGGCAGGCGTTGCCACTGGCAACATGAAAGCAAAAGACGTGGCCAGTGCCGCCGAGGACATGAAGTATAAAGGGTTAACCTTCAATCGGATCGCCTGGGGAGAACAAACAGACTTCACTCGTCAAGACAGACTTCTTTTCTCACCGGAAACTTGATGACCGTGTGCAATTTTCAGAAATTAGTTTCGTCGTGGAAAAAACAATTCATCGAAAATACTGTACGCGCTCTTTCTCTTGCTTGTGTGACTGTGTGCGCGCGCGTGGATGCATGCATGTTTGTACGCGCGTGCGCCCTACGGAGGTTTCGCGAGTTGACGTGTGTGATGCACTTTACCAGCTCCGCCATGATCGGCATCAACAACGTGGCAGTGGCGGTGTTGCTAGTGATCTCCGTTGCCATAGCGACGGCGATGGTGATGACGAGGTTGATGAGCCAGGGTTCTGTCCCTTGGAAGGTGGACAGTTGCTCTCCGAACCAGTCTGACAACCCAGAGAACTAAAAAGCGACAACAAAAAACATCTGCAAAGAAATCCAGTGTGGATACATCTACCTTCCTACTGCTCCTGTCTGCCATTGATTCGGGCGTATGCTTACAGGGGGCGCGTGTGTGGGTATGCGCAAGCCTCAGAGTGTGTGTGCGCGGACGAGACAGCGAGGATGAGATAAAATAAATTTACCGTTTGTGATGTCTGTGATTCTTACCTTGCATCCCTTAGCCAAAGCAAATCCCCCTCCTAGTAGAATAATTATTCCCCAGGGCATCTTGGCCTGAGCTACAGGCCACGTCAGCAGCGGCGTGTACACGGGCTTCTGTCTGACTTCTGAGGAAAACATGAAAACACACACACACACGAGGATGCCCCATCAGTACATATGCACTCATACAAAGTTCCATGGCAATTCTGAGAAAAAGTAAGTTAATTTAAGTAAATACTTCTTTCCAGCGCGTTCTCGCTGTTTGTTCTGAATATTTCTGTCTTCTCAGTCTCTTGACACTCAGGCCAAAGCTAAGCAAATGGGTGGCAGTACAACAAAGCGGGTACCTCACCGTCTTTGCGTCGCCAGCAGAAGATGGCTGGCCTTGTAGTTGGGAGGATGAAAAAGAGCAGGCTAACAAATACGGCAGCCGTGGAGTCGCTGGTGTACCTGAAAAATGGCAAAAAGACCTGAGGTGGACGGAGGGGTGGGGGATAGGTGTTTTACGCCCTCAGCAACTAAGGCTATATCACGGCGAGGCAGCCAGCCAACAAACAAACAAACAAACAAACAAACAAACAAACAAACAAACAAAGCCGAAAATCAATGCTGCGAAGAAGTGAGAACAAGAAGACCTTCAAAAAGAAAACATTAAAGTAGACTTTATCCTAGTTTCACGGTGATGTCGGAGGACATGAAGCGATGCAAGCTCCAGACACTGAAGGCCTCCTCCAAAGTGCCCGAGGTACTGTGGTGCTCAGAAATGGTCTCAGGTTAAGGACATACTTGAATTATCGTGTTTGCTTCAGTTTGCTGTCACGTTTAAATGAGCGATAAACTACTCACCCCTCGTTGAATAAATTGCTCCAGCCAGGAAGAAACCTGGGATCTCGAAAGAGCCACAGAGATGCGAGGACAATGAAACAAATCAGAGTCTGGACCTCGGCCATCCTGAAAAAAATTGGGCAGAAGAAAACAGTTATTTCAGAGGAAATATAGAGAATATTTTGTAGGAATACACACAGGCTTCGGTACCTCGCGAATCTGTCGGATGGCGGCAGCTAAAGAAGATGCTAATAGCAGATGCTTGAAGTGGACTTTCGCTTGTAGTGTATTGGATCAAACTTTCCAACGGTTTTAAACTTCAAATAATAGTGCAAAAGGACAGAGACACAGGAGGAGTGGGGGGAGCACTAGTTGGTGGAAAAGAAGCTAAAATAAAGATGTAATGAAGCGAGAAAACTGAGTGAGGCAAATGCTGATCCCAGTTATAACCTATATACATAGCAATGGCAGTAAGGTTACCATGACAACTTGTCATCAATAGTGATGAGCGTATTGACAATGATAGATGAACAAACAACAGTGAAGAAACGAAGCTGTGGGAGAATGGAGAGTTAAGGGGATGGGAAAGAACACAAAGAGAGAGAGAGACTGGTTTGCTCACGTGACTTTGCCCAGGCCTCTGTAGGCGTTGTGGAGGGCTGTCTTCACAGGGTCGTTAGATTGTTTGGCTTGTTTCCTACATGTCCTGATCACAATAGAAACTCTAGTTCTATACGACTAGCCCATATTCTTATAATTGCCTCGAACGATTGATTAAATGGAAAACAAACTCTATCAATAAAATATTCGACTACAGTTTACATTGCAACAAATATCATTGGTATTAATGTAAATTTAAAAGAACGCAAAGTCTACCTAGAACTGAAATAAATATTTCAACAATAATAAAGATAATACAAAATAATTCTTTCTGTCTATAATTTTGGTAAAATAAAAAGCCGATAAGATCCTGTAATTTTTTTAATTGAAGAACACGGTAAGTTCAAAAAGTGAGGAATGTATGAGAGATGTACCCTCTGGTGTAGACGACAGCAAGCCACGCCCAGCACAGCAGCAGCATGAGTAGTGACAGCGGGAAAGCCATCAGCATCCAGCGCAGGAACGACACCCCCGACTCCCCGCCCAGCTTCCGGAAGTACCTGCAGCATTAGACAATTAATAAACAGATGTTTGTGATCTCTGAGGAGGATTTCAGTGCAGTGACGAGCCTTAGAGAGACTTTTGTAACTGGAAGGCATGTCTACAAGTCTACTTCTCTTTAGAGAGATGAATACAACAGATACAACAGCACATATCTACCAATATTCATCTTTTGTTTATTTATATTTACTGTATTTATTGTTGTCCATCCCGATCAGCTGTGGGCTGAGTCCTCCCTCACGCACTCGAGAAGTGAAATGAAAGGATTGGGATGAGAGAAGACCGAAATACTACAAACATTTATTTAAAGCTACAAAGAGAATAAGTAAGACTGTTGTAAACAAGAGACAAACAATTGTATTCGTGGCCGTACAAGTCCGCTTGACCCGCGAAGACCAGGTTGGGTGGAGTTCCAGTCAAAGTCGCGATGCCGCCAACGTTCGCAGCGTATGCGATGCACAGACTGAATCCTTTACACAGCCTCTTGTAGTCTGCTTCCGCTGCTTCGTCACATTCGCCATCTTCATCAGCATCAGCCTTGTCACCATCACCATCGTTATCGAAGCTGAAAGAGAAACATCAGACACATGCCTTGAAGTTTGTCTACTGTTAGTAAGTATGTTGGTAGACTAACCAGGGGCAGCCTGTAGTCACGAAGGTAAAGCTGAAGTATCGATGAATATGATAAACAATAAACAAGGATGAAGTACTTTCTTAACTGAACAACTACGAAGGCCTGGTCTAGTCTGGCAAAGATTTTGATAGACGGTTACATAAAAGCTTTACCAAACTTTGCTCAAATCTTCTTCCACGTTTGCTCTGCTAAGAAGGACCTTCAGGTAAATACCTAACGCAGTATTCCTACAGTCATCACGGCGAACACAAGTTTAGAATACTCATATTTGTAACGGCTGAATAGTTCATCTCTATCTGCGAAATCAAATTGCTGACTATGCTCTAACACGTAGGGAGTAAAAGTCAAAGAGGGAAAAAGTAGAACACTTTAAATAAGAAAATAGTCTTGCCGCGAGACGGAGTTGAACCATTACATTTGGATTGGTACATGTTATGTTACAGCACGGGTTACAGCACTTAGTCTAATTGCACGTCACAAGTAAGGAAAAAATCGGATACTTTCATTTATATCTCACTACAAATAACACGTAGACAAAGTGGAGTAGGAAGACGAGAAGAAAGATCAATAAGATTTTGGAAAAAAAAAAAAATTTCCCGCGAGACGGATTCGAACCATCGACCTAAGGATTGCCACATCTTTGAACCACTACAGTCCTCCGCTCTACCAACTGAGCTATCGCGGGTTACGTGTAATCCAATGACTTCCTGTTATCTTATTGGAGAGTGTTGTGTTGGAGGAAGGTAAGTTAATTAGTAGTAATGAATGTTTAAACAGTTCAGGCCACCAGACGTGCTCAGCTTAATGACTAATAACAAGTGAAGCATGGGTCGCGCTAGCTCCGCAAAGGTCGAGTTCCGCTTGCGATAATCCCACTTCGCCCAGACTAACCGCCTTCAACATTTACCTGGGCTGCGGCAGCTGACAGCGGACATGGCCTGCCATTTATTCATCCCCAAACTGGCGAGCCGTTTATGGTCGAGGGGGAGACGAAGCGCAGCAGAGGTGAACTCACATTACTTTAATTTCCCCCTTCTCCCCCCACTTCGTGAACAGTCGGTCCACTCCTCCACGTTAGTCATACAGCTTTTTTTTTTCTGTTTGCCTCCAGCAGTCTACCGTAACCTTGGAGAGCCGCCTTCAGCGAGATATAAACCCTCGATAAAGCAGTGGTGTGGAAAAAGTGGAGCAAAGGGGTCAGACGTCCCCTCAAAAACTAGACTGAGGAGGCAAGAATGTGAAAGATGTTCACTGTCAGCATGGAGTTTGCTCTCCCCTCCCTCCCCAAAAGCCGAACATCTTATAACGCCACAATACAGAAAATACATGCCAAAAACGCCTAAGTTAGGGTCAATCGTTTGAATCTTAAAAAAAAATGGAGGTGTATGCGCGGACAGGAGAGAAAGGGAAGCACGAAATATGTAAAGCAAAAGGAAAAAAATATCCCGCGAGACGGATTCGAACCATCGACCTAAGGATTGCCACATCTTTGAACCACTACAGTCCTCCGCTCTACCAACTGAGCTATCGCGGGCTACGTTGGCACTTTGCTTCGAACAAGTTGTATAGAGAATAATGTTGACAGGTTGCCGGACACACTGTGTGTGGGACCCGGTCAATCTGACCATTAATGAAAGTCTGCTCGACTGCTACGACATCATCGATTTGACCATCGACATTACCGATTCGATCACAGCCCCAAAGTCGATTCGACAACCATGTAGACAAGTTTTTATTTAAAGTACATGTACTCATCTCCGATTCAAACATTCATCACGACGTCTACCCACCCAGGTGAGTCAACCACATAGATGCCATTACTGCCACTTAGCGGCCCTTGGCGTTCATTTTGTTTGTCGAGCGGCGCTGGTGATGTCACATGAATGGCGTCGTCCTTGACATTCACGTCGACAGAGTCAGACTTGAGGGAGAGCCTGGCGTCCACGTGACGTCCCTGGACAGAGCCATCTCGAGGTCTGCCTTCTGTAAAAACAGGTTTTAGAGAACAAGTTTACTTGCTACCCACAGATCGTTTATCTCAAAGGTAAAACATAGTGTTGCGGTGTGTGTTTGTGTGTGTGTGTGTACGTCCAATCCTGACTAACCCTAACCCTAACCCTGAAATCCACCCGGCAAAAGCTTGTTACAGAGTACAGTGGCAGTGTGATGAAAGACAGTTATCTAGGTTTAAAAAAGTACCTGAGTTTGATGCTGCTTTGAACTGTGTGAGTATCGCCTCTACGATGGGAATCATCATAGAAGCCGTGGCTGTGTTCGAGATCCACATGGACAAGAACCACGTCGGCAGCATCAGCCCCATCATCACCCTGTGTACAGAGTGAAGACTGAGCTCAGAGCACACACACCCACATTCTCTCTCTCACACACACTATCTCTCTCTCACACACATGTACAAATACACCTAATATATATACTTTCACTTTCTATTAATATCTTACAATACATTTAGTGCATGTCAATACCTACAGTGTACACTAGTACCCATAGTGCACATTTAGCACCTTCTCGTGTACCTTCAGTATACTTAACTACCTCCGGTGTTAGGTCAGCCGTAACATGTGAGGTTAGATGAAATCTCTAAGGTTGCAATGTGGATCTCTTGTTGGGGCACACGGGACGCTGGTGCTTCATAGGTTTTCTTCGGGTACTACGGTTTCCACCCACCCCTCTACTTAATTACTCTTCCTAGGAATGAAATCCTACTGAGAGGTGAACCACCTTTCTGTCAAAGAAAGGTAAGAAGTAGAGAAGCAAACAGTGTCTCACCATTTAGGATCAGAGCCGACGAACCTCATGACCCCGAGAGCGATTCTTCGATGAAGGCCAGACTCCTCAACGGCGATGGCCACCATCAGCCCCCCGATAAACAGCAGTGAGGTGTTCTGGCCACACAAGGACATCACTCGACAGTCATGTTGCCGGATGGGGGCAAGTAAGAGGGTAGCGATGGAAGGTGGAAGTGAAGGAGTGAGAGAGAGAGAAGAAAGAATGAGAGTCTGTGAGAGAGTTTAAGTGTTATGTAACACAAAATGTGTGCACTTCTGTGCAAAATGATTACATGTTGGGAGTACAGTGGAACCTCGGTTAACGAACTTAATCCGTTCTCGAAAGCTGTTCGTTATCCGAAACAATTTTTTCCATAAGAAATAAAGGAAATAGATTTAATTGGTTCCCAGCCCCTGTTGACTCGCTAATATTTGAAAGTTACAGGCTATATAGGTATTTGTTTTAATGAGAACAGTTATAATGCAATATAAATGGAGTTAAATAAACATAAAAAAACAGTAACGAAAGCATTTAAACATCAGAAAACTTGCCGTTTTGACGGCGTGGGTGGAAGCAGGTGTGGTGAGGATGGGGTGGAATTACTGCTTGGATTCCCCCTCCATGAACACGTGACATTATAAAATCGGGGGTGACTTCCCTTTTCTGTAGCTTTGAGGTTCAAGGAAAAAACTTGTCCAGTGTTTGTCCTTCTGCCTTTTGTAAAACTCTTCGGTAATACGACATCACATATCCGACAGACGCATGCCACCTTCATACTTTGAAATCATTTCCTTTTTCAATTCATTTGTTGGTCGCTTCCTTGTCATTACCTCACTACTATTAATTGCTTTTAATTTTCTTTGGAGCCATTATTGGGGATTATCTTATTAAAATGAAGCACAAAAATCACTAAATAAGAAGGATGCGCATAGATAAGGAACGACCGATCGTAACTGTGTCTCTAGCGAGAATGATGACATGCTGGTCGGTCACGTGTGGTTCACGTGGCTGTTCGTTATCCGAAATTTTGTTCGCTATCCGAGACAAACTTTTAACGAAATTTTTGTTCGTTAACCGAAATATTCGCTATCCGAGGCGTTCGCTAACCGAGGTTCCACTGTATAATGCATGTGCACATTTTTGCCTGTATAGTGTGCGTGCGTGCGTGTATATATATATAATGCCCCTTCTTTGTCTTTCTGTGTACAGTGTGTGTAGTTGATGCAATGTCTGCTTATTATGTGAATATGTGCCAGCGTGGTATCATCATAATATTGCGAGATATTTTTAGAGCACTCCTCACCCCCATGTAACTGTTGGCCACGTCCACAGCTGTTAGCACACCCATGACGGGGAAGAGAATTACCGGAAGTAAAGCGGTTACAGGGATGGGGATGGCCTCCGTCACCCACAGAATGGCCATGGCTATCACCACGTATGCACAACGAGTTTCCTAAACGAGAAACAACAGCAGTTAGAAACCCACCATGGCAGATACTTTATAAATTTCATCTCAAGACTTCGAGAATAAGTAACATAAAAGTGTGTGTGTGTGTGAGCGCGCGCGTATGTAGGTGTATGTGTCTATGTTTGTATTTATTTCTGTAGCGTAATAGTTTACGGATGTTCTTCAGGGAAGAGAGACAGGAGCGTGATATTTGATCCTTGTCGCCCACAATGCAAAACTCTAGACATGTTATACCACTTACAACCACTCGCCCTTAAGACTAGTGGATCATAAGACTATATCTACATACATACACAAGTATTTATGAATCATCACTGTGTCTGCCATCTGCTGACCAAGTGCCGATGCACATTGCGCCCTGTGTCACGGCAGACTTTCAGTAAAGCTCCTGTCTTACCGAAGAATCCACAAGAAGCGGAAGCGGAAGTGGAGCGCCAAGGGCCAGCACGATCATGATGGGAGTCTTCAGGGCCAAGACTTGTTCCACAACATCTGCCACGGGACGTCTACCACGTGGGTGGTAGTAACCGCCGTGAGTTGCAGTGTCGTTGACGTCGTAGGCGTCCACCGCCATCTCCCAGCGACGGTTTGATGCTGTGATAGTGTTTGAGCTGCTGACACGGCATAAAGTACAACGGAACAGAGTCAGAATCTACAAGGTCTATACAGAAAATACATCGATAAATAGAAATGAAATATATGAAATAAGAAAGAAATCCTTACTCGGTACACTAGAGAGAGCAGGATTCAACCCCAAACAACCCCCCCCCAAAAAAAAAAAAAACAAAAAAAAACGAAAACCGATGAATTATCGAACTTCTGCTCTTTTACTAATTCTAGGGTGATATTTTAATATCTATTTCCAGTATTTTCTGTGGAATACTTATTCAAGCGCTCTAGAAATTTTATGATTATCTTAAATTTAAAATTGAAGCGAAATCGTTTACCTTTAGACAGTAGAGACTTCGAAGTTCGATTCTTTCACCAGGAGCCTGTGTCCGCCCCACTCACAGCATCCAAATCGCTCATCAAGACCAAGGCCGCCCTCAAAACAGGACTTGGGGTAGCAGCCGTTGTCACCGTGCCATGAGAGTGTAGATGAGTAGATGCAATTTGCAGTCAATGAGAAACAGGGTATGGTGATGAGTGTGCATATGTACTTGTGTGTGAGAGAGAGAGAGCGAGTCGAATGAGTGTTAACACCATGGCCAAAGTTCAGAAATAATTTTCCCAACGAAATCCTGTGCACGCTTTTTGTTCTTTGGGGTTTTTTGTTTGTTTGACTGTAAGAAACACAAGTTGTTAGCACGTTAGACGCGCCCTCTTCCGTCAGCAAATCAGGGGAGAGTCACTCAAATAACTCCAACCATTACCATAAATGAAACCAGTGTGAAAAGAACTTTGCTCTCCTTACTTTTTGTTAAATTTTACATAAAAATCTCGATTAGGTGAGGTTGCGGGAAAAATTATTTTGCTTACCCCTATTTGATCGCGAAACTACTACTAATCAGTTATGTGCATCCACTCAAGTGTCTTTTGCTTCTGGATGCGGCAAGTCCCTGATTTGGCCGACGACTTATTTCGCTATTCAGCTGAAACTCATTTACTAATTATATTGAAGAACTGTTAAACTAGGGATGGGGAACGTCATTGGCTCGGATGTGCCAAGGCAACCGCAGATTTCAGTAAATCCACAAACTCTTTTTAATGGCAAAATAAATGTATATCAAATTAATAATAATAAAAATTTGAGGGACAAACAAAGAACGATAGACAGGACACACACGAGTACATTACGGGACAGACACGCATGCAGACGTCGACTGCCCGTGAACAATGTTGGAGAATTTTGTATCATGTGACCTTTACCATAAGCCACTTCCGGTGTTGATATGCTAGGATATTTCGACCATGTCGGTTCATACAATTATAGAAAAAAGATCGTCGACACTGCTGAGTACCTTGGTGTACAGTTTGCTTACTGTCAGTGTCCAACATGATCCTTTTATGGATTTCTAAGGACAAGCACATAAAAAAAGCTTTGGCTAGTAAAAATTCTAAGACTACAGCGCTCACACACACGCATACCCACGAAAAATTCATGCTTTGTGGGTCCAGCTGGAAGTGGTTCATTCTGTTTAATGTTGCGACACTAACTGACATAGCTGTGCACCCGGTTCAGGCGTGAGCCGGCATATCGCCGTTGTCGTTGACCCTGACGCCGCGGAGTGTCAGGGCGACCATCAGTCCCACCAGCTCCTGTAGGACCCACGATCCTGTGTGTATTCGTGCAGGACCAGTAGGATGAGGCTACCCGAGGTTGTTCCGGCCATGCGACTTTTGAATGGATTTTGACTTTGTGGGTCTGAGCTATGTTTGTATGAGGGGGTCAGGCTGGTGTGACGGGTATACTCTGATAGTGGTTGTGATTGTGGACGTGTTGTATACTTCATGACTACTTTCTCAGAGATCTGTTTCTAATTGCCTTCTTGGAGTAATAAAGTTATCATCACTATAAACCGGGATCATTACACTGTTAGAGTAGAAATACTCCGGTTTCCAGTTTAGAGGAATTAATCGAAAGAATTTTTGACAGCGGTGGCTGTAGGGGTTTGTCTGTAAAGTGCTCGGGAAAAAAATCTAAGCGAAAGAAACATTTTGTTTTAAACATGAAAACATCAAATGCTTGCAGAGTTTATATCGGTGCTTAGTGAGGACGACATGCCAATATCAGATACACATGTAGCGCAGTGGAACTCAAAGTGTTAGGTGCACACCCGGAGTGCGCACGTCGACTGAAGCTCTTACTAGACTATGTATATATTACAATAGGGCTGAGTAAATATGCTAAAATATTATAATACTTTGTATTTTTGTGGGTGTTTGATGCATGTTCTAATAATATTTTGTTATTTAAAATTCCCAAGGCGATGACTACATGAAAACATGTTTGCACTTGCCATCATTCTTATTAATAAACAAATATTCGTGTCTCTTTCGCGCAGATTAAAAACAGACGAACTAAGAGTGCTTATCCTGTTTATCCGTAAAATAATTCCCGAGTATTCAAACTGACAGGATGTAGAATAATATTGCACACGCCGCCATTGTTGTTCTCTAAACACAAACATAAACAATCACGCATGCCAGCAATACAATCTTTATAATGCGAGGGTCTCGTCATGGTCATGATTTCTCTCTCTCGGCTTTTTTGTTTTTTGTTTTTAACATTTAATATGTACAACTACGACGACTTTTTTACCGACAGCACTGAGAATCGCGCACATCACAAACAAACCAAATGCACTAGCGAATAATAGGTGAGGGCGGGGAAACAATGGAGAGTGTGGTGATGCAGGGAGTGGGGTGGAGCGGGGTGGAGTCGGGAGAGGGGTGAGTGTAGCAAGTGGCGCTAGACAAGAGCTGGAGGCATGACAGGAGGTACCCCCTGTCTACCCCGGTTCTTTACGTGACGCAGGAGGATGACGATAGCGGCTGGTGTGATACCCGGCACCCTGCTGGCGGCGGCGATCTGCAGAAGAGAAAGACTGGACATACAAACCTGCAATACACACCTTCAAGGCTGGCTCGTCATGCTGTTCATATCTCATCTTTGATACGTGGCCATTCAACTGCTTGCCTTCCAAACTGCTCTTTCATGCAGATAACATGTACGGCAACTTTTATGTACGCAAAATAATATGGGAGCACCTACGAATTAAAACAAAACTGTATGGGCACACATGACAGTTGCATGAAAACTCTACCATACTTGGTCAAACGTTCGCATGTGTTTGTCCATATCTCGCGCATGTTCACACCTGTAAATGGGTGCACACCTAAAAACGCACGTACATGAATGGTCGCATTTCGTGCCAACAAGAAGTGAAATGTCGGCCTTCACGTAGGAATACGTCATATTGGCCTGTTCAAGTTACATCCACATAGATTGCAGGCACTGGGACCTGCGTCTTCTTTCAGAATATGCATGCTCGTATCTAGCCCAGTAAATTAAACCGTTGCTTCTCACGTCATAAAAACGTGCTAAGACATGAAACGACCTGCCCGCTAAGTTAGGATTACTGTGTTCACCAGAATCATGCGTCAACAATAACATTTTATACCGTACCGAGGATGGTCTGGCTTCGCTGAGTTTCACCTTGGCGTCAGAAGACATATTCAAACTGCAACGACACCCGAGACAGCACTGTGAACGTGACTGAATGAACCGTTCTTTCAATCTGCCATGAACTCACTTCCGTTAATCAAACAAATTTAAATATGCATACATCTGATATTTTGTCGCGCTGAAAACAAAGCAAATAAAACAACAAACAGCAAACGCAGACACTGAGACATTGAATATCAGGAACTGAGGGAAACAGTTCACAGTTAAGAGGCAGGACTGTCTGACTGAAAAATTCAATAAGTGGTATGTTTAAGCACACGTTAATGGTAACGAACAGAATCTGAACGCTTCTTGTTCTTACCTGTAGTAGTCCAGGTCGTCTGGCAGCTGGAGTTGCTCCTCCTTTCTCACCTCTTCAACTTCCTCGAGTTGTTCTTGGAGTTCATTGTGATATTTGGCTGCACAGCACAACTCACGTTACTGACAAACAGCGGTGATTCACACCGAAACTAGGCTAAGTCAGCACCAGACGGCAAAATGCGAGCGCGTGCGTTTAGCACTTAGCCATTCCTCAGTTTTGTCATTTACAAGACTACCTTTATCACCATGGAGAGAATATTTAACAAATGGGATAATTATTCTTGAACAGTAGAAGAACAACATAAAAGTTTGTTAGTTCGTCCTCCTGAAGCCTTCTTCTTACCTTCTGTCTCGAGTTTCTCCATCAATTTTGTTTGACCCTTTAGATGTCCCAAAAGGTCAGGAAACGTTTCTACCATCTTGACCATCGTGACCTCAGGGTGACACAAAACATCAAGCGCCCTGTACAGGAAATTGACTACATTAACCTCACGAGTCTAGATGACAGTGTATGCAAAATTCACGGTGAAAAAGATCAAGATAGTCTATCGACCTTACGCACGGTGGGGAGTGAGGTATTAGAGTCTTATTATGTGGCGAGCTTTTGGTGCCCATCCTCTCTCCCTCGCTGATTTACCTTCCCCAGCCTTCTAAGGAATAAGGTCTCCATTCCAGCGCGTGTCAACTGAAGGGTACGCGCGTTACCACTCACGGGGGTATCCAACAGGATGTAGACTACTATTATGTAATGATGTATAACGTACACTACTATGATGATGCCACAATATCTGTTTACAAAGAGAAACAAACATCCCCCCCCCCAAAAAAAAAGAAAAAATCCGCAACTATCACCTCTTTTGAATACTGTTGTTGTTGTCTGCTAGTCCCAGCTTTTGACGCCATGCCCAGACCGGTTTAGAAATTGATTTCATGAGCTCGAGATTCTCCTCCAAAGCTGCCTTAGTTGCCATCGCTCGTTCATACCGTGTCTGGCTTACACAACCAATGTGGTAACCTGATAATGCGAAACATTATTTTACATGCCTACCTTATTTTAATAATGATAAAAATAATTCACATGACAGCTTAATTAAAACTTTAATTTTAACTGATTTGTTACACGAACTTGTATTAATCTTAGAAAAGATCTTAAAAGATAAAAACAGTCAAAGGAAACAAGACGCTAGGCTGAACGTCAGAAAAGATTAGAGTAGGTTGTGAAAAAACAAAGCGCCATGGCCATAATGTGACAAACTCCGACTACCTTGCCGATCAATAGCAGAAATATGATTGTTTTTATAAGGTCAGGCTAAGTCTTGGTTAGCTTTTGAATATCTAACAGTTTGTAACAAAATTATGTCGCCTTCCATTTCAACTGGTTATAGTTGATTAAGTAATTTAATTATATATTACAGGCCAGGCCAATGAATTATCTGTTCTAGACGTTTGGTCTCACCGATCTCAGTCAGCCTGGCATCGGCATTGTCCGGACGAAGTGACAGCCGGAACTCCGCCCTACTGGTAAACATGCGGTATGGCTCGCTCGTGCCCTGCGTCGTCAGGTCGTCGATGAGAACGCCGATGTAGCCCTGCGTGCGGTCGATGATGAGAGGCGGTTTACCCAGCACCTTGCACGCAGCGTTGATGCCGGCCACGATCCCCTGAGGCAGCAAAGAGAAAGGTCATGAGGCCAAGTCTTCTGCTATATGGCCATCGTTTGGTAATGAGGTTATCTTGACTATATTAATATAACCAACTCTCTTTATATATATAACACGCACATTCAAATAAGACTTTAGAGGCATGCTGGTTTCGGTTTTGTTAACATGTAATTGAGACTTTATAAAAGAGTGAAGAAATAGGAAAGAGTGATGAAAGGAAGGAATGAAAAGAGAGGGGGAAGAGGAAAAAGTGGAACACACCTGGGCAGCAGCCTCTTCGTAGCCAGTAGTGCCGTTTATCTGGCCGGCGAAGAAAAGACTGTGAACGATCAGCGTTTCAAGAGAAGACTTTAACTGTCGCGGGTCCATATAGTCGTACTCTACACCATATCCTGCACAGACCAATACACTTGTACTTCGTTCTTGCCTTCGCAGGAGAGAATTACAACCACTCAGATACTTATGCAAAACAGAGATTCTGATTAACATGTATCTGGAAACTGAAATGAGGTAACCTAGCAGATAGGCAACAAATTGGCTGTTACAAAGATAGGAAATAACTGATATTAAGAAGTCAGTGAAGCCTCCGTTCTGAAAGAGTTATTCCCTTGAACATTGAATGGTCTTAGACCCGAACGATTATTTCCATTTTCAATAACTACAATAAACACTAATACACTTAAAATATTCTCATTCTTATACCAGCAACGACAATTTTCAAAGCTAAACACGATACTGCGGTCAGCAATTCGCCATCTTTACAGAAACCCTTAATATGTCAATGACCATTTACCTGTCTGTAAGAGTGTGACATTCTCCAGTCCAGGCATAGATCGCACTAGTTTCACCTGATACTCCTCTGGCATTGTCATGGAAATGCCGTTGGGATAGACGACGTGAGTGTCGAGACCTGATTTGAGTGAAAGAACAGTTTACACATGCACAAAGTGAAGCTATGTGCTTGCTGATGTGAAATGGATGTCTGAAGAGTTTCAGGAATGTGCTGATCCTAACGCACTTAAGCAATCAACATTTACAAAGAATCAAACTGTAGCAGTTTTAAAAGTGAGCCACAAAGGAAATTACCATGATTTAATAGAAATACAAATTAAATTCATACATTGGTGTTTGCTCAAAAACTTATTAGTTTGAAGCACATAAAAAAGGAGGTTATCGTTGAATAATACTCAGAACTCTGTGCTCTTGTCCTGCAGAAAGGCATGCTATGAAGAAAATATACCTTCTGGTTCCAACCATACTTGATGTCTTCTTCCTTTGAACCTCAAGATCTTCGACTCAATAGAAGGGCAGTATCTAAAATTGAAAAAAAAATCCAGTTAATCACATTATTATCAGTAGACTCGCTAAAGTGCACAATCAAATAAAATTTTAACAGCCTATGATCTCATGATCAACATGAACACAAAGATGTAATCTACACATGCCATTCTTCCTCGTAAAAAAAATTCTTCTCGTTCGTTGATTTTTAAAATATTTTTTGGTCGTGGTCTGCCCATTTTTTTCAACAGAAATTGTGCCTGTCGATTTTCATCTCAGCACAAACTGGTATAGCCTGAAGCCAGAAATGTCCATATGAACAAAGGGAGCTTACTTCAAACTGATGGGAGAACTACAGATCAGACAGATTACCTCGCCTGGAACAGGGATGCTTGAAGGATGTTCAGTTTGGGGCGAGGGGGAGCCGAGAAGAAACTTAAAGTGCAGCAGTCTCTGCCTAAAGAGATGAACATTTACAAATAACATCTCATTATCAGAATACACTATCAGCTAAACTGACTCCCTATCATCATTCGCAGTCGAGTTCTTATTTTTTCAGTCTTCATTCGACGAATGATGAAACCATTAGAAAAATGCCTTTTCCCCTCTCTCTCTCCCCACCCTCAAGCCTCGCCCACACAAAATACCTTCCTCATACCTTTCCTGTAATTTTCTTTTAAAAGTCTTGCTTAGACACCTCGCCAAAAGAAGTCTGGAATTGCTCTACATTCATCAAAGCTCGTAGCCGCTATTTGCCTGCCTGTCCGAGAGTCTGGCATTTAGGTAAAACTGTGTTCATGATGTTTTCCTGACCCAGGGACAAGCAGGCGCCGACTGGCTGCCTGACTAGCGTGCCAACACTGCATTCTGTGGCCTCTTATCGTGTGTACCACGAGACCTGCCAGCTCTCAGCTCTGGGTGTGTGTGACTGTGGAACTGTGTGGAAGTCTGTGTGTGACTGTGGAACTGTGTGTGTGACTGTGTGGAACTGTGTGTGTGTGACTGTGTGGAAGTGTGACTGTGTGGAACTGTGTGTGTGTGTGTGTGACTGTGTGGAAGTGTGACTGTGTGGAACTGTGTGTGTGTGACTTTGTAGAAGCAAGGTGCTCGCTGCTGTCGTCCAGTCAGAGGCTCGACGATGTGGCAATAGTTCAAACTGTTATCTCATTCTGAGCTTTGAAGAAAAACGTTTTACGAATGGCCTTCACCCCGGCAGTTCAGAGTCATCAAGTAGGCACAGCTTCTTCTCCTTCCCCAGTCTTCATTCCTCTCTACCTGTCTTGTCTTTCTTATCTCTCGCCACCTTAGTCTCTCCATCTCTTCGTAACTGACGCACGCGCGTGAAATTACATGCACAAAAAGAAGGATGGCAGAAGCTTTATTTTAGCTTCCGAATAGGCGAAGCATGAATATCTTTGTAATATCATCCAAGCTGCTCAACATCTGAAAACAACGGTGGACACCTTGAACATTCAACCTCACCACTGACTACCTGTTGTCAGTCGAGGGTGTCACTGTTATATTACATACACGACACTGTATAACACAGTTATTTGCGCGGATGTTAAACCCCGACAAGAATGCAGAAAATGGAGGGAAAGGAACAACAAAAACAAATACATAAATAAAATGGAAAAGAAATGTAAAAAGCGCGGAAGACATGACTGCTATCGAGTCCTACCTGATACCTGGGTTAACATCTCGCCCACACGATCACGCCTGTGTGGCAAGAACTACCTCGCAGATAAATATTTATGATCCCCCGCATGGGCACATTGCCTCTGAAGCCCTGCATGACCCCACACTTTAGAAAGTCTCATCTTTTCTTCGACTAATTTATTTACCATCACTTCATTTAAAAGCAGTACCAGCGGCAGATACTGTGAGTTAGCTAAGGTATTAGAGAGATATGGCCTGTTAGCACAGGGGACGAGATCGGGGCAGACAGGAACGTGCCATCTTGGTTTCGGTCACAGGATAGTAACACACCTGGCGACAGGTGTGCTGGGTGTGTGCCCGAGACTGAGCAGGGATGACTGTTCTGTTGGCAGGTGAGAGTGCATGCCCGTTACATTCTAGGACAACAGGGTGAAAGTACGCTTGTTAACCTAATGAAGATTTCTTTAACCCTGTTGTGGTACATTGGGTCGCTTCAACCTAAACTTTCTATGACCCATTATTACTTTTTTTTTACTTTTAAAACTAGAACGACATAAGACAGACAAATGATGAATATCAAATGGTTGTGCAACCAATGCCAGCAGTAAAAGTGAAATAGTCAGCTCACAGGCAGTGCTGTAAAATACTATTTGGGTTTTGTATTACATTGTCCTATTATTTGAAAAAAAAACATGATGTAATGAGGTGTTATTCCATTTTAATATACCATTTTAATAATGGAGTCACACTTACTCATGGTGTTACAAACATAAGGTTTTTCATGATACCAGAGAAGGGTTCAACAGGTCTCGCCCCTGTTTGAGCTCTGGGTGCACACGCCATCACATACATGCAAATTTGTTAGCACGTGCACTCGTGTTTGAACACCGTACCACACACCACCAGTGTCTCTATTTCCCACTGGCATCTACTTACACGGCCTTTAGTCACTGATGTGCTGTCTGAGGTGCTGACTGAGGTGCTGGCTGACGTCGAGAAGAAGTAACTGCTACAAGTTTCTGGGCTTTTAGTAAATCTCTCTCTCTCTGTCCCTATGCTGACTATCAACGATGCGTGGAACCACGTACCAGCAACAGCTGTGAGTCTGTCAGTCACTCCCCATCCCCACCCTGTACTCACGCCTCGTCCTCCCTGCCCAGGGGCTCCAAACTCCTCGCATCGGTGGTCATGATATCTATGAGGATGTGCAGATGAACAAGTACAGTAGTAGGAACAAAGAAGGGATGGACGGAAAGAACAGGCAGAGGAAGAGGAAAATGAGAAAGGAAGGAATAGAGATCAATTTCACTTTATGTGCACTTGGAGCCTGCAAAGTCTGATATATTTAGACATCATTTTAAGGATTCATTACTACTATCACAAGAAACATGTTCCCGATAAATCTACGCGACTTTTATTTAATCAACCATATTAAAAACTACTTATTTACCGACAGATAACAGACGCGTGGGCACAACACTACAAGGATTCTTCCCACAAAACTGAACGACGCTTGAGAGCCTTGTAGATAAAAAGAACAAGATTGCAAACACTGTCTGTTTTGTTGGACGCCAGGCGAGAGCGAGAAGGGCAGAGTGAAGAAGGAATAAGAAGCAAGGACAGATGATTACAGGAAGGAAGCAGTGTTACCAGTGCCGGAACCTAAAACCGTCCGTTATATAAATCTTCAGACACTTACACTCTGCAAAACGCGAGTCTACAGCATAAAGTGTTTCCAATCATCATTAGGCTTCAAGAAAGTTGCATGTTCTACATCAGGATGTCGCATCAATTGCGCATGCGCTAAGCAAACCCCCAAAAATAAAAGAAAAAAATCAAACCATATATTTAAACGACTGGGATGGCTTCCAGAAGCGTTTATGTCTCATTTCCACATATAACAGCGCCCATAAGCTCAAAAGGTGACCAGACACTTCGGGTAAATGAAGAGGAGAGGTGGAAATGAGGCAGCTCAGCCAGAGAGCACGTGTTTAAATCATGTCGTATGCTCTTTTCCCGACCAAACTGTTCTCTCTGTACACACCCCCTTTCTGTCTATCTGTACTTCTTCGTTTGTATGCGTGTGCTATGCGTGGGTGGTGGGTGGGGTGTGTGTGTGTGTGTGTATGTGCACGCGCGTGTATGCGTGTCTGTGTGAGAGGGGAAAAAAATCTAGAATGATATTTATTCGATCATGTCCGCTTCAAATAGTGAGACAAGAATCCACTGCTCATTGCTGGTCCATTAAAATAAGAATTACCACAGCTTCTGTGCGTATTACGTGCGCGGCTGTGTGTCTTTTTCTCTCTGTGCATTTGTGTATGTGTGTGTGTGTGGGTGTGTGAGTCTAGGTTCGGGAGCTAACAGCCCTGAACAAAAATTTCGATTTTGCGCTGCATTTTATTTTCACCAGGCGGCGCTCTTCAATCGATGGCGGTCAGATGAGTGTCGATGCCAGCAGATGATGACAGATGTCAGCCAGTGACATTCGCACTCAAAGCCCATGCGAAAATCGATGACGTGAAGCGTACATCCCCCAGCCCACACCCCAGGTTCCTGGCAACATTTGCAAGACGGGGATCCTCATAAGAGACAGATGGAGCAGAGTTCACCGAGTGGAGTAAAGCGGTAACTAAATAAATACCCAATCTGTGTGCAGCTGGTCGCAAACATAATAACAAAGACAAGATGGAGTTGGGAGAGAGAAAGAGGGAAGGAAGGAGAGACCACCCGCATAACTGTGGCTGAGCGCAAGTGTGGCTTCGAGGGCTGGTGGTTCGTTTACTCGAGTGGAGCAAAAGGCCACTGATTCCAGGCTTTTCAACGGAGGCCTGTGTCTGGAAAAGACTTTATGTCCACCCAGCAGAAATGAGCACCTAATATATCAGGGAAGGTTAAAAAAACGGTTTAGAAAGAAGTCTGGGCTCCGCCTAGCACATGCCATGCCACAGACTTCTGTGATCTTAGACGGCGCCTTCCAATCGCTACTGACTGCCGAGGTCTACAGAGAGCACCTGGTGTCTTAGAGATGCATGCCCTGTGCACACGGTCAAGTATTCTGTATTCCAAACTTCTGTATAACTCAAAAACATAACCACCACACTTTTTTTGTATCGATTACAATTACAATTTTCGTCTTTCGAGTTATCAGGTATTTACCATCGGGAAGGCTGATAATACTAATTCTTCTCCTGAATTTTTTTTTTAACTTCCTCATTCTTAATGTTTACTAGAAGTTTATAATCACAATAGCGATCTTTACATTCGTATGTCTCGATAAAGGCAACTGATTGGCTAATGAACTAAATCCCCGCTTCCGCTTTAACCACCCGGTGGATATGTACTGCGCCTGCGCTGAATATCTGACGAAACACCCTTATTCGTAGAGTGGTGTCTTGCCTCCTGAAGGATTTATTCTGGATGAAAGTGCGACGAGACCATTTATTCTCGCTGTTATGGAGAGTCCTGGGGTATTGCTCGTGACAGCTCGTTGATTGAAAAGCAACATTTATACAGAACAGTCACAAGTGTGATTTGTGTGGTACTGACAATGTTGGAATGTTGAATTACAGAAATAAGGTACTTGAACAGAGGTGTCGGGTGCGATCCGATTGAACAGAGGAGTGGAGCAGACTGAAGTGAGGGAGTGGGGAGGGGTGGAAGTTGTGTCCCGTTATTGAACTGCATTTAATGAACAGAGGGCTAGAGATATTTTCGGTTACTACATAGATTAAAATAACAGCCTTGTTAACCTGACTAACATTTGAAGCTTCCTTCAGTTTTAGGCAGGTCGCTGAAGACAACTGTTCTTATTTAAAAAATGAAAACATAAAAAGAGTATCAGACTGGAAGAGTATCAGCAAGTTTCAAACCTCTACAAAACGCGGAGTCAAAGGTGATCTGCACAACATCAGGAAGTCTAAGATGGCGAGTCCGCGAACAGTGGGTCACGGCTGGCGTGCTCTCTCTCTGTGCTCGTGCTGCACGTGCTGCAGTGTGTTTAAAAACAATGAAAGCGCGGCTGCAAGCCACCCCCACTCCCAAACAGCACATCTGTCAATGATCTCAGACTTCCATCGCACCGCGTGTTTTTGTTTTGCAAGGAGCTGGGGGTCTGGAGGGCGGGGGAATGAAGAGAATGCAAGTAGGGACAAGCAGCAGACTGTGGATGGTGGCTACCACCACTACTCTACAGTGGCTAATGCTATTTTAAGGAGGTGGGAGACACGAGGGGGATGCCCAAACGGTGGAAAAATGTCGGTTCGTAGAGGACTTATTCCATCCCCAAACAGTTCACCACCCTAAACCCTCCCCCTCTCTCCACACCACAAACACCGCTACCACAATATCTTCAGTTCCTGCTGATGCAAAGAACTTGCTCAGGTGAAAAATAAAAAAAAGACAATGTGGGGGAGGGTAGCAACAGGTAGCGCGCGCCTCTCGGAATGTGGGCAAGTGGCAGGTATCTGCTGACGTTGACTTAGGCATGCTATCGCGCTGGTGTGTGTGTGCGCGTGCATGCGTGTATGTGTGTGTGTTTGAGGTGACTGCACACGTTCTGTTTCGTTCGCAGAGGTGCGCGAAACAAAACACTTCCTTTGTGGCGAAGAAAACGGAGAAGAAACGGAGCCGAGTGTTGTGTGTGGTGTCCACTTAGGTTCTTGTTAACTGGATCCTGGGTGTTGTGGAGGATCCACTTGGCGGTTAACACTTGTTTCACCTCCATGAGCGGAATGAAGCTGTGCTTGGCGTCAGAGTCGTTTACCGAGTACTTATAGTTCACCACCTCGCTCTTTCTCCTCAGTTAAGTTCTTGCTTGGCTTTTAGTTTTTGTTTGGCCAATATGTTTCGCATGTTTCTGTTAGTTTTTTTCCAGGGCGTACGACTGTAAATGATCCATTGTCACTTACACTAACTGGGCAACATCTTTTGTCAGCAACATCATCTGATAACAAGGTCACTTGAAAGAATGGACAATCTGCTTGTCAATACTTCAAAATTTACAAAAGAAAAGGACGAAAAGTCTACAAAACTTAACAAGTTACAGACGGTGGTTACAAATAAGTATTTAAATAAATTTATCACGTGAATAATACACCATTCTATGACTTTATTTATAACTCTCTGAGCGAAGTGCCACATACTCAATGGTTTCACACGTGGACATTTCATCTTTGTGTGTGAGCATCATCATGTCTAACCTTTCAGTCTCGGCAATCAGCACTAGCCATCTCTTGAAAAGGTTGGTCTACCTCAATTAAATATTCGGCAAGTAAAATTATTTTTCCCACATATGAGGCAGTAGTGATGTATAAAATATAGAAGGGTAAAATTATTATTTTGAATCAGTTTAGATAAATTTTTTAAATAACAATTTCCAAAACATAAACATCTGAGACTGAGTAAATTCAATGGTTGTTTGGAGTAACAGGCAATAAAAGTGTTACGCCATAGGACACCGTCTAAAAGTTAATTTTTTCTGCCTTCCCGTTGTGCCGACCGTAGCGCGCGCTCCTCACGTGAGCAACACAAGAAACACTGTTAACACCACGTCCCCCGGTGTGAGGACCAACATAAACTTGTTTACACACGTCAGCCAAAGCCTAACCGCTAAAGTATTTCGCTTCATTTTCCCCCCTTAAAACCTACAGGTGCTACAGGTGCAAACTCCTAGTGAAGACGCACAACTGTCGCGAGCTTAACGTGGCCTGACTTAATTATCTCGTTTGCTGCTAATACCATCTCTTGCCGCCGCTGTGTTTAATCTTGGAACTAAAACACCTCCGTGTGTATGTGTGTGTTTGCGCGTGTGTGCTTCTAACGACAAGGTGCCGTCTCCTGTTAATAACATCAAAGCTCAGTGGATGGACGTGAGACTGTAGCCAAGGGTATAATGAGGAAGCTGGAGGTAGCTTTAATCAGATATCTTTGAGCTAGCAAGCACATGTAGATACGAGCATTGGGGAGGTCTGCTTTTAAAACCCTATCCTGAGCTAAACTGCTGCCACCCGTTTAACTCCGCACGCTTGGAGTGTTGAAAGCGAGAGTAAAGTGAGGGTGTGTGGATCTCTAACGAGATCGCCCGCGAACGTTTGAGGAAAACCGACGGTTGTTTTGTTACAGACAGAGCTTAACTGATTAACTGAACTCTTTCGGTGCAGAGGTCTTCCTTCTTTCCCTCTCCTCACCCCCAGACCCTAAGCTGAACCTTTATCACTGATCAATGTGATGTTCTCTATCAGTAGCAGGCGGGGCTTGTTTTGATCAGAATGATCTGCTTTGGGAATCAGAGTGAACGTGTTCAACCACTGGCCTCCCGTTTTACAGTTTCTCTCCCTTTGGTACGCTTTACCTCCCTTAGCAATACTTTCAGTTAACTGACATATTCGCTCCTCCAATTCCTTCCTCTCCACTACCCACGATGTCCAAATCAACACAAGGCGCAGCCGCCATTGTCACAAGCCAGCAGCAACTGTTTACGGCCACAATCTTTTGACAATGACACAGTATACGTTTCCGTGTAGCATCTGTTGGACTAAGTGCACGTGCTCTGCTTGTTCATGCCAAATAGAACGAAAAGCCCACAAGTAAATAATTTTATCATAAGAAACGAGGAAAACTTGATCCAAACGCGTCGTGAAGTTGGCACAAAAGCAGAGATTATGGTAACAACAAATAGCAGAAGCAGGTCCGTAGTTATGATGCAAGAGTAAGTGACTGTCCCAGGGCAAAATGAGAAAATAGGAAGTCAAAGGAAAAGCGTTTTGTCTCCGTAGTTACGGAGCGACGCCGAAGCCACCCTCTCTCAACCCGGATATTGCTTTATGTTACTTTGCCCCAGGGCATCTTTGCCACCACTTCATAAACACGGTCCCAGGGATAAAGCAGCATCCAAGGGGTCTGGATACTACTTTAAAACTAATAAGACAAAACGCTTGTCTTTTATTTCCCTATTTTACCGAAAGGCAACGACCTTACAATAAACCTAATCAGCCATCCAAGCAAAGTTATGATGGAAGTTGTTTAGAATCGCCTCAGCACCACGGCTGAGCAACTGCTAGCACTGCAGCCTGGCCAAGTAAGAGCACTGCGGAGCAGACTGTCGCATCCTGACAGAAATCAGCATCAGCGAGATCTTTATGGCGAGTTGGTCGACTTGAAAAAGGTTTTTGACAGACTGGCGCTATATAGCACGTGACGCGAACACTCGGCATCAAAGGGGTTAGTCTACAGTCCAAATCATCAAAGCTCTGTGAATGCAGTGCTGCTGGTTAACCAAACGCGTGTTTTCTTGTACACGACAATAAACGTATTTCAAGAGCGCCCCCTATCATCTGTACTGTTCAACAACTGTTTGGAGAACATCATGCACGAGACACTCAACAGCCATCACAATTTCATGTGCGTTTGTGTAAGACATCAGTGTGATAGCAGGCATCAACAAGGAGCTGCAAGATTTGACTAAGAGGGTGGCGGACAGTATGGACACGTACAGTATGGAGGCCAGCACTCACAACAGTAATGTCATGGTCCTTGGCAACCGCAAAAAAGATCTTCGTGATCCAGTAGCTCGCCATTGTCGCTTCTGTCAAGGTGTGACAGAGAACAGAGTACATGTGTTATGTATATGCCCTGTTTATGACATACTTGGAAGATAAATATTGTAAAATATTGAAGGAGGGACCTTGTGTTCTGAGGCAATTATATAACAGAATCAACGAGTCAATAAGACAATTTGTACTTTTTATATTCTTGATGTTGGGAAAACGTTGTTTGACAATGAATGGCTGAGCTGTGTGGTAACGGACCAAGAGAAAATATCCAGTGGAAGGGTTTGGTGTGTGAAGATGTGTAGGTGAATGAGTGCATAAGGAAGGCAGACATGTGTCAGGGTGGGTACAGAGGATGTGGTGGTGGTGGGAGGGAGGTAAAAAGTATTACAGTGGGTGTGCAGCTTTATAATCTTTTCTATTATGTCTTTGGTGTATAATTATACGTGTATATGAGTGTGTGAAAATACAGGTGAATTGTGAATGAAAATTGTATAGATTAGGGTATATAAGCCAGATTTGAATAAGACCATGGCTATAGCAAATGTGCTTAAAGCAATAAAAGATAAGTCTATTATTATTTGTTTTTATTATTGTTATTATTTAATGAAGGCGCCCCTTTACGGTATGCTAAGTGGAGCCGAGGCTGTCTGGTTGTAACAGTCGCAAGCCGCAGTCAAGGCAGACAAGTCTGCACACATCTGGTGGCTGCGTGCACAAACAGTGCAACCAGCAGCTGTCCAACACATTTCCAGTTTGTTTTGATCGAAAGGCATTTGAAGGAAGGGCTTAAATTGTCTTTGATGATTCCTAAGACGCTGTGTATCTAATTATGGTTAAAACACGGCTGAAGGCACTTTTTGGGCTCTTTGATGAGCTGATAGGGTAATGAGATCGTAATGATTTGCACCTGGTGAAACTTTGCCATAGACGTTCTGCATGCAGTCATTTCGGGAAAAAAAAGGTCTTGTTTAAAAATAAAGACTACCGGCAAGTATGCGGTTGTAGAATCCACCTCTCTCCATCTCAGGTTACGCGCCTTAAAAAAAAGAAAAAGCTTCTTTTCTACCTAACACTCGGACCTGCAAATAGTATTTAGAGATTCCAAACTAGAAGAGAAGACTTGGATAAGAGAGAGGGAAAGCGAAGCCGAGAATGACAGATCAATCGAAAATATATATATATATTATTCGATATTGTTTTTCGCATGGCAGGTTCAAAGGTAAAGGGCAGGCTAAGTCAATTTAACAGAGTAGCTGAGCGCAATCATTGCAAAATTCGTTTCAGTGGGTTTTTTTTTTCATAGTCTACGCTCATTCTTCGTTTTATTCAATTCTAATATGCCTTGCCAAAAAGATTTCTTGTTGTTGTTGTCAACGGCTAACAATCAAAAGGAACACAGCGGCATCACCAGGAGAGTAAGAACGCCGACAATATTGTATCTCCTGAATCCAGTTCTGTGTCGAGGGTTAAAGCGCCTAGTGCTTAAAGGAATAACGATTCCATTATCAATGCTGAACGGACAGGAGAAGAAGGAAAGTATGAAGAAAAATGAGAAAGCTAAAAAATAAATAAATAAATAAAAAAGGCAGACAAAAAAAATATAGAAAAGAGACGAGAGGGAGAAAGAAATGACACAAATAGAGAGGACGGACATCTAGTAGCACTGTGTCTGTGATTTAACAATCTCCGGTAAGTAAAATATCTAAGCTCTACTAGTCTTTCCTCGGGCAGCTCTGAACGAAATATTTTATGGTTACACGCGGTGAAGGGCCCACATACAAACCGTCGACGTGGGTTTATTTTTAGTGTCACTCTGTCTTGCTTTACAGCACTAACAAAACTTAAGTCAGTTACAAGAACCGATGTTTACTATCTTTAAACAATATGAGTGAAAGCTCCTTGCTACGTCCAAGTGAGGTGCACTGGAGATCCATCCATGCTGTGCTGAAATTTGTCAAGCAGACGAGGTATTTCTCACGAGCATGCAAGAAACACAACTCAACATTCTTTCGCGACTTTGACGGAGAGGGCGGGTGAGTGAAAAGACTACAAAGATGAGGAGGAGGATAAAAAATTGACGTGAAAAGAACGAAGACAAAAATTATGAAGGAAAGAAGAAATGAAATAAGAGGAGAACGAGAAAAAGGAAGATAAACTGCCCTCGAAAAGACGACGAAGAACATAGAGAAGAAAAGAAGGAAAGTAAAAGAAGACGAGAAAGGCAAAGAGTACAATGACCTGAAAACGACGACGAAGAACAAGGGAAGGGAGAAAGAAAAAAAATGGATGACGAAGGAATAAGACCAAGAAAAGAGAAGAAGAAATGGAGAAAGTTAAAAAACAAAAGAAAACCAACGAAGTAGGGATACCCCATGAAGTAACAGACAGAAATCTCTGCACAGACGTGCAGTCTGTTGTAGTCTGAGTCACATGGCCTCAGCATGGCCGACATTAAACTGTGTTCAGGGCCGTGAGTCTGGGGCCCCGGTGTGAAAACGTTTACCGCTTCTTCCTGTTAGTAAGGAGCCAGGAATTCTTGAGCACGTCCTCCATCAAGGAGAGAGCAACTGCCTCACGAGAAAGCGAGGTTAAAAAGGTCTGGCAGCTACTGCCGTCGCTGCTGCTTTATGTTGGCTTTTCTGGTTCGCAGGCAATCGGTTGTAGCCGCTGCTGTGGTGACGCCCCTTGTCACTAAAACGTTGCTGTAGTTACTTCCCCTTTAAATCACTCCGCGACATCCAACCAGTTCCTCAATCTGAGACCCCACAAACCAAGACCGGAGGAGAAGGTCCCTCGGAGGCGGCGTACTTCAAAATTACCCACAGTCCTCAGCCAACTTCGCAACACTGGTCCTGGACATGGTGACACAATGAGGTACAACAATAAGTGGGTCTCAAAACAAAAGAAATGCATCTTTCTCAACTAAATGAAAAGTAAATAAGAGAATGTAAATAAAACTGCAGCTTCATAAAGACTTGACTCTGAGAAGAAACACTTCTTGGTATTCTTGACAAAAATCTTGTCTATGATCACATGATTTGGAAAAAAATTCCAGCGCCTTGTTTTGTTCACATAACTTGAAACATCCCTCTTCCACCTGCCTTTTGCTTCTTTCTTTCTAGTCACCTTACTCCTCCCACACGGCTTTTCCCTAGTCTTTCTGCTAAGAAAAACATTTACCCCACCTCACCCCACCCCAACAAAGTCCTCACTTTCCACACGCACGCGGTGGAAACAGCTCAGGTGTGCCAGACCGGCGCGCGCTGCCTGCAGCTGGTGAGTCTTCTGTTTCCAAAAGTGTGCGAACACGTGGGATCGTGCCTTCGGGATCGGGACTGGAGGGGATGAGAGGGAACATGGGAGGAAGGTAGAAAAGCGTTTGGAGCCCTCCCGCCGTCCGAAAGACGATATGGCGCCGCTGAAATGTGGCGGTTAAAAAGAGGATGCGGTGAAAACAATTCGAAGTCAAGTGACGGTCAAGAGGTTCTGGCCCTACCCCACCCCATTTCTCCCCTCCCCCGAGCCTCAACTGTTCGTCGCACTGTTGCTGAAGGAGAGAATGGGCTTCAGGAGATCTCGATAACATTTCTGGAGTAAGACGTTATTTATTTCTAAGCCTCGACCTCGAGCGGTACAGAATACCTCTCACCTGAGCCAGCAGGTAAAGGCACTGCACTGACACAGCGCTGAAGATTGATCTCCGGAGTGTTAAAGCGATCGTCTTGGCAAACTTCCTCGGTTGGGCCGCTCAACACACCTTCTTGGACTCGGCACAAGTGTTTGCCAACAGGAGACATGCGCTTCAACGGCGAGCAGTGTCGTCATCGACTGCTTCCCGCTAGGGTCAAGGTTGTGCAGCAAGACCAGAGACCACAGTTCTATGAAAAGGAAGTGACGTGAAGGATGGACTGAGCAAAGGGACTCTTAAAGCGAAATTTGGCGAAAATTTGGTGACCATCGTCACAATATTTCGAACAATTAATTGCATGTCTTTAGATTACTACCAACCAACGATGCCAAAGGTCCTCCGCGAGTCGCTGGTGATATAAATGCAACCAAAAAATCCTGTTGCAAATGAGGAAATAAGGATTCTTAATTTCTCATGTATATGATTATCGATACTTGACGAAATACTTCTTTTCTTATGTGGTCAGCCACCACTCAAACAAGCGAAGCAAAGCAAGAATTGTGGTTGCGCAAGAAAAAACGCAAGAAAACAAAACGTAAAACTACAGAATTAGCCAGTGGAGACCATTGGTAATACATTCACACCCAATTCTCTGTTTCACTCGCTTGTTCGTTCCCCCACGATTCCTGTGCTAGTCAGCACACATCTCTGGTCAGTGCAGACAATCTAACAACTTCACTGTCGCTAGGACATTATTAAAAAAGCTCTAAAATGTTGTTACTGGGGATGTTGACGAAGAGTGAGGTAGGCTGGGCCTTTTTCTTTCGATAACTTTCCACCTCAAGCACCATTCACAGACACCCCATACGCTCGCTGGCATGCGAAAGGTGTTGGTATACATTTCAGTTATGACGTCATGGATAAAGGAGGTAGACAAGACCAAAAACACTCGGCAGAGGTGTTTAAACAAATAAGCAAGATAAAATATCTAGATTATCACCACTTGGTTTCAGAGATGTGTATTAACCACTGTATCAGATACTAACCCTTTTACAACAAACATTCTAAATGTCGACATAGCAAGTTGGCTATGAAAGAAATATCCACTGAGCGGATTTGAAGCAAGGAATGGTGCAATGGATTCTAGCCGCGCTACCTTGACCCACATGTAGTAACGTCCGTGACGTAACTGTCAACCGTAGTACGTGACGTGACGGGCAGAGGCAACAGTGGGTTTTTTTCTTGCGCATGCGTGGAGAAAACACATGTGGCCTTATCGCAGCAAGGCGCCGTGTCCCTTGCCGGTTGACTGGCCGTGATAGTCACGGCAATTAGCAAAAACGTTGCAGATTCCCACAGCTCTTTCACATGAAGTCTACTAGACAAGCTTCGTTATCTCCTAGCTGTCGGCACGCCTGCTCCGCAAGTGCACCTAACGATGGGGTCTGAGAGGCGGCACTACAAACCACTTCCCTGAGAACTCCGGACCTGTTCCTGCAAGATGATGGGCATCCCCGCCACGGCATCCTATTAGTCATGTCAAAACAAACGCGCACTTTGCGTTCACAGACAGTTAATTTGAACTTATAAACAACTTTTCTTATTCTAATTAAAGAGAAGTGTATGTGTGGTCCTTACAGCAGACCGTTCTCACAAAGCTTAAAAAAACCCGAATAATTACAATAACACGTGCACCCTGAGGAGAACCATCTATAGACGCGATGTGTCCAGCCAAGAACTACGTCATACAACAAGAATGCCGTTATAAAAAAAAAAACCAACAGGACTGACACAACAGACAAGTCGAAACTTCTATCATACAAATTCTAAAACCGATATCATCTATAAAAATAAATAGTCTAACATTATGAGCAAACACAACGGCACTGCAAGAAATGGATGTGCGCACCTGCAGACCACCTGATTCAATGTGCTGAAATAACACCCACATCTGAGCCCTAGGGACATCAAGGGACGCGACAAAAACACAAAAGGAGGGGAAGGATGGATAAAAGGAAGCGAAGGGGGTGGAAAGATGAAAAGATATGGAGGACGGGCGGAAGAGAGAGAGAGAGGCATTCTGCTATGAAATGCCAGAAAGCTTGTAAATAAGACAGTGCTCTTGGAATCCTAGGAATGATTGTTTGACTATAAGCCAATGCCAAACTCCTTCTGTCGAGACTTTGTCGACACCCTACTTTGGTCCGACAAACTGTTTTCCGTGTTTTCTCCCCATGCTTCCCAACTACTCGCATCTGCAGCTATTTCGTGTGTTTAAAAAAAGTCAGCACTACAAGGTTTGTTTTAAGCTAAATCAGAATCTTAGTGTTTCCTACTCAAAAGTAATTCTCTAGCGCAGTTTGCCGGTTATCATTGATCACCTCAAAAATAAATAAACAAAAGAAAAGGTCGATGAGGAGCGGTTATCGCACTCGGCAGTAGGAGGCAGGGCCTCTTAGACAGGCAAGCCTGAGGTCTGTCGTCGACGAGAAACGCGAGAAGTGGCGCGGGCGTGCGCGAGGTCGATGAAGCAGTGCGTCTAAACTTTCTTTACATCCTACGGCGCTCGATAGCCGCCAATAATTCCATCAGCCTGTCTGCCGTAGGTTTTTCCCTTTTCTGCTGTCTCAGCTGTCTGCGGACCATCGACCCCATCGACCCGCCGCATCCGACCCCGATTGCAGCCTGCTGACCTCCTCTAGTTCCAACATCGGGGGTTTCCGACACGTGGCCCTGTTCTACAGTCTGCACATGGTGGTCGCCTGTGGCCCAGTGGCCTGCTTCACCTCAGTCACGCCTCGCACGGCCCAAGTGAGGTGCACAGTTCTCCAGTCACTAGCTTCACGCACGTTCTCGTGGAAATCTCGCCAGTAGAGAGGGAAAGCCATAGCAACGAATGGCCTAGTTATAACGTGCGAATCCCGAGAGACAGAGAGAACTTTATGCTTAGTCTGTTTAACAGGATATAAACACATTGAGGCTACTTTAAAATTTGACTACGAAGAAGTTTCAGATGTTGATGTTAATACACAGGTCTATCTCCAGAGATACCACTCCAGATATTTGAGTGTGTGTGTGTGTTGGGGGGAGGGACATTCGCATTTTCCTCCTAAATCCCAAATTCTTAAAGGCCAAAGGGTAAGCAGAACTTTCCTCTCACTCCCGCAGTTCAATGAACCGGAGACAAACCGTTACGTCCCAAACTGAACGAGCACTAAACTGTTGGAGCTTGTGCCCGACTAAAAATAGATTACCACAGCTTTGCCTTGCTCTGTTGTCCTTATTTACTATATTTATTCACACGTTTAGTTTATATTTCTGTCTTATTGTTTTAATTATATGGTGTTAAGTAACTTAAATTTTCATTGATCTAATTTAGTAGTTTTTTATTGACGGTATTTGTTGTTTAATTATTAACTAGTTGTTATTATTATAACTATTATTAACTATTACTGTTCATTTATTACAACTAGCAACTAGTTTTGTAGATTGCGCTCAGTCGGTAGTTAAGTTTGTATTAGCAGTTTACTGGTTTTGTTTGATTAACTTATTTATTTACAGTTTTCATTTATTTCAGTGACTTTCAGTCTTTTAAAATTATTCTCATCTACTGTCAAATATCGGCTAACAAATTAAAGATTAGCAGAAAGACTGAATAAAAAATTTCAACAACCTTCATCTTAATGATTATCGTGCTACTCGGGAATTTATGGCGGTTAGTTCCAACCAGTGCACAAAGGTGAACTACCTTGTCACTCTGTACTCGCTTTTGCCCGCGATATATAAAGAAACTAAAGCATATCTCAAACAAAGCTGAAGTGTCACTTTTATTTTATTTGTGTGTTTGCTTACGTTGTATTTTTCTTTCCTTTCTTTCCATTTTTCTCCCTCCCTCGTTTCGACACACCGTATCATTGTCAACAGGTGTAAAGAGTTTAGTTTTTCAGAGCCGAAAACACACGAGCGCTAACAGAAACAGCCATCTGATAACCACAGAACAAGTCATACAGTGTAGGTAAGGTAACAACACCCGAGGTGTGCACGCGCACATGGATCAGCCGCTAGCAAAGGGATCAGTGGATCCTTCACTTCTGGATGCGCCTTTAAGTCTGCAGCAAGACCTGCGGCACACGAGACTCCTTCAAGCATACGAACATCAATTTGCTCAAAAGATTTGACAGCTGTCTTACTGGGATGAATGTTTATTAAAACTGCCTCTTAAAATAAAACATTGTATGTATGTACGTGTGTGTGTGTGTGTGTGGAGGGGGGGAGTAGGAGTTCAGCGTTCTTCTCAGATCCAAACATTATAAAATGAAGAAAATATCCGAAGACATAAAATCCTCTACCTACAGTTCCTAAAAGAGATAAAAAGATGAGAAAGAGTTGTTCTGGGGGAAATACCAAGATTAATCAGCTGCTGACCAAGGTTTCATGCTTTTCAAAAAAAAAAAAAAAAAAAAAAAAAGAAACGGTAAATACAAAGAAAGGGCAACGAGCGAACAAAAAGGCTAAAAATAAAGGAAATGGTGACTGGATGAAGTGGGCAGAAAATCTGAAGAGGTAGGACCGTGGGCTGGAGAAGGGAAACCTCTTTGTTGCTGTCAAGAGTTGCCAGATAACTTACCACTGGTTACATCTTTGACAAAAACCTCTAAAAGGAAGTTAAGTACCCTTAATTCTCTGCCACTGAGTGTCCTCGGTGTGTCTGCACACATACGTCAACTCACTTACACTTACATCTATAACATAACAGCGAAGCATATCCAACAAAGACGAGAAAGAGAGAACAGACCGTATATTTGGTGCGTTGATAAAATAAATAAATAAAAACAAGATCCCAGACGCATACCGAAAAAACAATTTTTTCCATCATCGAATGTTGCTGTCATCATCTACGCTTGACATATTTCTTTGTTTATCTGTTTATCTAACTAAAAATTAAAGCAGGAAGGAAAACTCCCAAACAAGTTCCCCTGCACTTCCCCACTACCCTGCAGCACGCCTCACCTTCAAACCAAGGTACAGGCCCCGCGGCCAGCCTGGAGACTTCTGAGACTCAGGTTCATCGCGATAGGGTTTGTAGCTTGCCGCTCGTGACAGAAGCCGGCACTCAAGGGGCTAAAATTATGCACTTCCCTCCTAAATAGGTTTCTTCAAAGCTAAGCCCACTACTTAGCGCATCTATCAACCCGACAGGTGTTTCAACTTGACAGACGCCGATCACAAACACAGCGGTCGTCTGCTAAGAAAACTCGCTGCCTTCTCTCCGTCATCACAGCGATTATTCGCTCGCCAGGCCTCGTGCTCTTCCCTCCCCCTCTCTCTCTCCTCCACAATCCCTTTTTCCTACCAGACGCCGATGACTCAAAATTAACTGCTGAAGATTTCGAGACTACAGCAACAGCCTTAACGCGGGAAATCGTGAACAGGTAAAGGTGATGTTTAGAGGAAAGTGGGAAACATCAGGTTAAACTTTATCGTAAGGACAGTGTGTGTTGCTAGGGGGTAAGTAGCAATGTGTTTTGCAGATATATACTACCAAGTCGCCGTATCATCAGGCTAGTGCTCTGGTTGTTGTACGCTTTCAGTATTTAAGAAATTAAGGCTAAATCACGGTGAATTGGTTTAGAGATGTGAACAAACATATTATAGGCCTGAGATATGATGAGATCCGAATCCAAGACCTTCAATTCTCACTGTCTTGGTGACAAGGAATCCATAACTCCGCTACTGGGCGAAATGATGGTGACATAACTTAAGATGATCTTCAGGATTTGTTCTCGGAATGTTTTGAGAGCGCTGTTCAGTCGAGTGAGACATACAGTGATTGACAGAACGCGCCCTCGTTTTCTCACAGCCCAGGCAGAATGCGTTCGACGAAGAACACACCATCCCCGTTCACAAAAAGTTCCTCATTCTGCTCTAAACTGTACCAAAAACAAACAAACAGCTCATTGAAGAAATCTAGTAACTGTTAGTGAAAGAGTTTTCTTTACAAGGAAATGAATGCAGAGAGCTATAGAAGCTGTTCACGTGGGAAGTAAACAACAAAACATAATGAAGAAGGCTCGCGCTATTCATCAACGAACCTTTCTCAACTACAGAATTTTTTACGCCTAGCCGTTTTCCACATAAGTTATAGGCATTCAGTCAACATGAAGTATTAAATGTCCATTCACCTGCAATAACCTTCTTGTGGAGAAAAGTAGAGGGATAGGGAGGGGGTGGGGAACGGTATTCTACTGCCGAGTAACTAAGTCTACATCACGATAAAGCAGTCGGCCCTGTAAAACAAAAGCCATATGTTGAGAAAAACATATAGCTTGTCTGAGACGAGATCTGAACTGGGGACAGCCAATCCTCACTGTCTTGGTGACAGGCGCTATTCGCATCGTCACCGGGGCCCCCACAGAGGGAGAGCGAAAGAAACAGAATCAGAGTGAGAAACAATGAAAGCGCGAGACAGAAGGAATGAGAGAGAAGAGCACAGAAATCCAACCCCCAAAAGTTTCACTTCTCTCCCCGCATCCTGCCTCATTCTCATCGCTACTTTCCTCCTCCTCGTCTCTGGAAGACGAATCAAGAAGATCCCTGGCGGGCGACAGCAAGCACCGACACTTGCGTTCTTCCCTCAGCGCCTGCGGTTGGCTGGCTGTGCGCGATCAGGGTCCGACCAAGGCGTGAGAGTCGAGCGCTCGTCAAAAGTTAACCCTCGATCCCCAACAGAAGCTGGTGGTCTGCAGCTCCTACCGGATGCAGCATCGCACGATTCTTTCAACGTGATTGCAGCTGCAACGCCGCTGTTCATCTTGCCTGCTTCTGCGACGGTGTAAACAAGCCAACAACAAATAAAAACAAGCAAAATAGTCTTTCACTGGTGCTGACGACTGGTTAACAAAGTTGTCTATCTGAAAAGACACTGTGTGCAACGTGTAGTAGTGTCGTAGACTTAAAAAAAAAAACGAGGGGGGAGGTAAATAAAACCTGAACATCAAAATGCGAACTACTTCGTTTGAACGGGGCTCTTCCTCGGGGTCTTCGGGCATCATGAAAGGCCAGCAACCCAGAGACTGGACTCCAGAGAGAGCCTAGTCGCCGTAGTTCGTGATGTGTTTGTCGTGACAGCCAGCCGCGTGCTAACCGCGTGACGGCGTGCTGGGATGTGCGGCTAGAGCAGACTCCAGCCAGGTGTGCGTTTATTTCAATCGCAACGAGGACCACGCCGTCAGCAACGTTGGAAAACAAATTCCCTTTCCCTGCTTCACCAGCTTGTATACTACAGACTTGAAGCAGCTCGAGTATCATAAGGACGCTGGTAAGTAACTGGTTCATTCTATCGTTCGCGCGTGATCTTCTGTGTGCGTGCGTGTGCGCGTGCGAGCACAACAACAAGCGATGGAAAACTAGAGTTTGTTGTCTCAGATTGTGCGGTGCTCCCTACCAGCCTCGAAACTTCACAATGAATTCTTAGTCTTGGCTGTTGAGCATGGGTCTGGAGGAACCACAGCAATGTGTAGAAGATGTAAACAGGGGCACAGGCCCCCACTTGACGTCAGCTGCCTCACGTCCTACACAGGAATCTTACCTTTCGCACAGGTATCTGCTTTTAAGGTACACGATGCCCGGGCCTGATGGTGCTAAAAATGTACACAGCAGTGACTGATGATGGCGAGGTTCGTGTGATGAAATTCCAGTTATCTATCACAGACGGTGTGTGTAGCACGATGGCTCACTTGATATGCCGCACCTCTAGCCCTCGGCAAGCGAGTATTTCAGTTTAGTGAGAGTGAGCAGGAGACCTCGGCATGTGTACAGCGAGTTCATGACCAAGCCATGTTTACTACAGAGAAAAGGAGCGAGGTGGGGGATGAAATAAATGTTGAATAAACTGAGGAAAACATGTTTACGAGAATAATCTCTCTCGCACACACACACACACGCCTACACACACACACGTGATTACATTGAGGTTAATATTAGCAATGAGAAAAAAAGAGAAACGATAACAAAGTGACAGTAGTGTTTCCATGCTATGTACATATTTCAAACTAGAGCAGAAGACAAGTGTAATTAATATACTGTGCTATGTAAGACACGCACACCACCTTCCTCTGTACTACAAAAAGAAAACCTTTGGGGGGGGGGGGGAGGCAAATTAACTATCACTTGATCTTAAAGTGCACTGGCAGTTCCCACATATTCACTCCTGACGTGAACGATATCATGGTAAGTGCAGTCCTTGAGACTGTCAGGATGGACATCCATTCACTGACTACTAGGGCGGGTAATTATGGAACTGAGATATGGTTACCCCAGGGTTAGGTGTGAAGTGGAAGCTTTGTGCAGACAGACCACAGTATTGTACACAGGTCACAGAAATGGCACACTACGACTGTATATAGTGAGCGGATGGTTCATAGCAACCACAAGACTGAAAACCACTCCCCATTTCACCTAGAAACACGAAAAGTGATGACTGAGAGATGTATTCCGTTTGCCAGGTAACCGGTTCATGACCATGTCATCGCCCTTTTCTTTGACATAACAGGTTCGGACTCGAAGAACGTAGTTATATATCATGGAAAAGAAGTTATTTAACAGACAGGCATTGCCACAAGGAGAAAAGGAGCAGCAGTGGAATGTGAACAAGCACACAGGCCGTTGATGTTTCGCAAACCGTGATGATCATCTATAAAGGTGCTGTGATTTTTACACAAGGTCGGTGAGCTTTACATTAGGGTGGGTGGAGAGATGCGAGAGAGGTCCCATGTTTTGTTTTCTTTTTTAATTAGGTCGATTTTCTTTGAATCTCAAAAAATATTCAATACAGTGCAGCTGACTGAAAGAAGCATTTAGAGAAAAGTGATTACAATGTTATAACGGACTAGGTTGTTCAGTCTGACCCCTGTATCAGCCAGAAGGTACTAAGAATTCGATTACAATCATGACAGTATATAATATGTAATGTGAACAACTCCTTTCCTCACCTTTCTTATCACATGACTGCTATTCATTTACAAGCCCTATAAGCGATTTGCGCACAAAATACAGCAGTTTGGGCCAAAATCAAACGGTCAGCATGCCGTCAATATCCAAGTATAACTACATGACTATCACCATCAATAACTTCATTCAAATTCATTTCAAAGACTTCACCTCTGTCATTTTTTTTTAGAAAAATGGTAAATTAAGTTTGCATTAGAACAGCTTGAGGAGGTAGTCAGGTGAGTGGTCAGAGTACCGGTGTCCCAGACTGTAGATAAACATCCCTGGTCAGTTCCATACCCGTGTGGCGCCGCATCCTTCCCTCAGTTGACCTCGCTGTTAAACGGATACCCGGTCCCTTAAGATGATTGGAGAAAAGTCGAGGACGAGGAGATGGCAGCACCTAAACACTTCATCATCGACCGAAATATTAATAAACTACCTTTAACCCATCCTTTAATGCGACCACAGTACTTTAGAATTCTCACCAACACATTCACCAACAGATTAGTCCGATGAATCTCTTTATGAGGACTGATCGGTGTCACATTAATCTGGATGTGAACACATTAATTCGACAGAACTCTGCAGTTAATCTGTAGCTGATGGGATTATTTATGTACGCGAATAGGTTAGTCTGGCAATATTTTGCACTTGCACTAATTAGTCCGACGTGAACATTTTAGTCCAACATAATTTTGAATATGAACAGGTTCAGTCAATCAAACAAATGAACATTTTTCGTGTGTGCTCCCTCTGTCGGTTCTGCGTTTGTTCTGGCCACTAATCAGTCAGAAATGTCAATTCTTGTCAGAGGGTAGGCAAGTGGCTGGTTTCTGTTTAAAGTATTTCTTGTATTATACCTATCTTGACGATCTAAAACGTCAGTTACGGTGCAAAACCTAATCAAGAGGTTACAGAAGTTGTCGACCCCGTATTCTCCTCACCAAACAGACCCTAGGATGCGGATAAATGAATTTTGAAACTGCCACTTCGACCTCGTCAAGACTGATTGGGTCCTAGCACGGTGTGCACAGAAGGCACCGACAAGCATGCCGTGGAAATAATTAGCGTTGATAACCATACCGACTACAGATTCCGCAAAAAAAAAAAAAAATACACAAAACCCCCTAACGGCTGTCAGCAATTTTCCACCTGCTTCTCACCGCCTCAAATCTAACTGATCATCTTGTGAAGGTAGTAAGGTGTCTCACCAGTGCACGTACTTTGAGGTTGATGGGACAAGGATGTGAGTGGAATGAAGCGGTCTCAGGCCCTAGCTGACACAATATTGCGCAGTTTGTGCACGCGCCATGCGGTGCCTGCTGTTACAAGAGTAAAAAATGTTAGGTTGAAAGATGCTCGCCAGTCGACACGTGTACAAAGTGGGCCAACAACACCGGGCGACACCGAGGGCGCACGTGAGGCAGCAGCACTTTAGGTCTTCACAGTCGCACGATCGTCAGTCGTGTTCACCGGTGTACGGCTGTTGGAGGCCAGTAGCTGGACTGTTTACCGCCTGCAGTGCATGGTGGGGTGAGGCATGCAGGTGGGAACAGAGCCAGACCCTGATTTTTTCCCCACATAGCAAAGCCACCCACCCCCTCCACCACCCGCCTCCAACACGCGCGCGCGCGCACACACACAGCCGAACAAATGCATGTTGTGTGCAGGTCACTATACACTCACAGAGAATTCCCTTTTTTTCTTTCAAACTGCGCTGTCTGCTGGATACCACTGTTACATCGTACTGCTACATTATTCCAACTCATGCGATCCACTCATATCGATGTCAGTCTGAGTGCCGGACATCATCTGTTAGATGACTGGCTCAAAGACTAACCATAACCTCGTTATTCCCTCAGGTATCTGCTGCACTACTTTGCTTTGAAAGGTAGACATTCTCCCCGTCTCTACTCGATAGGTTAAAAAAAGGTATCCGCTCTCCTACTGCTTCTATTCGACACACCTGTTTGCTGCTGCTGTTTGGCAGATAAAGAAGGCTTGTGCAACGGTCAGTGACAGGAAAATCTTCTCTGCTCCTTTGTGAGACAGGTGTGCCTTCTGCTGCTGTCTGTTACACGCAAGCACGTGCTATATATACTGTCAGTGACAGGTAAATACAGATGCTGGGACAGCCTGCACCTAGTTATTAAACCAGATAAGAAAGCGAGATCGTTCAATCTCTTCGCTCGCGAAAGAAGTCACATGACAGTTTCGATGATAAACGAAAAAGTAGAGAGTAAGAGGGAGGGAGCAAGGAAGGGAGAGAGAGAGGATTCACTCAGAGAAGTTATGAGTGGAATGTCGGCATGTGGGAGGAAACGCAATGGGGATGCATCATGCCCCAGTCTCCTCTCCCTCCCCCCAGTCCCACCCGCTCAGCGTCTGCTCACGTGGGAGGCTTGTTGCGTGATGCGCTGCACGCTTGGCCGTCAGCCGCTGTTTGCGCCGCCGATAACAGACGTTACCTTTTCGATCGCCTCGTTTCCACGGGAGGAGATTGAGACAGTTGGGAGGGGGCAGGTAAAAAAAAAAAAAAAAGACTGCAGTCTGGCCACGAAAAGAACGTGACTGGCCTTTGGTGGCCCCTGGGAGGCTCTCTCAAGATGAAGGTCAATGGCCTGCGAGTGAGGTTTGCCGACGGAAGCTAGGATGGAGATGCGGAGGACCTGATGTCAGAAACGCACCAGCACTCGGGAGGGAAACACGATAACAACAGTCAACAGGCAGCCAGTTGTCGTGTCCTGGCATGTCTCATTCGACGGCCTTTTAGCTTTCCAACATTTTTTAATTCTCCTTCCTTCTTCTCCACCACTTAAGTTCAGAATTCTTCACCACTTAGAACACACTATTTGTCTCACTTGACGAGGGTAAGTCGTTTCGGAAAATGATGTTCGCGGAGGTGGATGTTCGTAAATCGAATGTGTAATTACATCTCTTTTTTTGAGGCAACAGCTGTAGTTCTCAGACAAATGAACGTTTAACGGCCTTTTTCATGCATGAACATGACCGTCCGTTCACCTTCTAAAAATTTATGGATTCTTTTATGATGCAAAACAAGACACGAGCAGTCAAAATGCTGAGCACAATTCACACTGTACTTGCAGTAATGCCAGTGCTGCAATACTCAACGAGAGACAAGAACTGTTCAGTTGCAAACTACCAAGGCAACTTGAGCATCAAAACAAGGTTCACAAAACAGACAAGCAACACTTGCTGCTTACAGTATATTTTTTCAAAAAAAAAAAAAAAAACTCATTCACCGAAAGCGAAGTTTTAAACATGAGAAGAACCAGTGTCTATGATAAAAACTCACTAGATAAATTGAAAACCGTTTCTTGTTTTCTGGTTTAAGCTTTTTACTTGCATGAGATAGTTAACCCTCTCGCTGACTTTTATGAACACGTTCTTGTAAAGAGTATCTCAAGCCGTTGTCATTTCAAAAAACCGGAAGACTACGACCATCTGGCCGGCAACTGCACCGTGGACTCACTGTACAGGTGCATGGAGGCCAAACTGTGGTGGTGATTCGTCATTCAGAAACGGCGCTCTGTCCGATCGGTTGTAGTTGATTCGTGAAAAATCGCTGTATATGAAATTTTTAGTGATATTGGCATTTTTAATGAAATGTGTATATCTGTAGAAGGTAAAGGATTTCCTGTTTCATAGCCAGGAACATTGAAGTGATCCACCGTGAAAGGGCACAGAATGCGGTGTCTCACAAACCTGTACCTTCACTGATAAATCTTGTAACCCATGTCAGCTTGGAAGAAACAGGATGGAAAGGCAAGATTTCGGCTGCAGGCTTGATCGGGCCTTGACCTGGCACCTTCTGATTTACAGTCGCGGGCAATAACCTCCTGGGTACAGCTTTTCCCGTCTGCACTCCTCCGCTAAGACTTGGACAGCAAGCACAACGATCAAGTGGAGCTCAAGTCGATGTCACGACAGCACGAGGACCAACAGGAACTCCTGTAAATCCAAACCATGAAAACTGGAAGAAAGACCAAAACTCTGACGGACAGTCTAAAGACCAGAACTGAGGAAAAGGATGGCAAAGGTGCTAATAAAAGTGCGCATCCTCTTCCCAGATGACTGACAATGACAAGCCATGACAAGAGACTTAAGGTCTCAATCAGCCAAACGTGTTCTGGCGCAGTGGCCCCGGAGTTGCAGGTGTAATGGGTTAACACCCTCATCAGCGAGACTGACTCTCAATGCACGTGGAAACAGAGCGAACCACGTGAAGTGGAGGAACCGGAGCCGACAACCTGTGTATTGCCTGCACATTTGTCTGGCGGTCTTGGCGAACTTGAACATTCGCACGTTATTTTCGTCGTTAGAGAAGAGAGTTTAGTGGGGGATGGGGGGGCGGGGTGTGATGCCCATCGTCATTCCGTTTTTTTATAGCAGCCTAAGGGGCAGACAGGTTAGCAAAACAATTTTAACTCTTCTAGTTGTGGTCGCCAGAAAACATTCCACTGAAGCTGTTAGTGAACTTTGAAAAATGAAAAGAGCTTGGGGAGACGATTCCAGGTACATAAAAACACGAGGGCTGGAACTTATCCACTTACGAGACCGACAACTTGTGTAATGCGTTGTTATTTAAAGAAGCAGCTTTCGAAATCGAAGTGATTATGAACAAAGGCGTATTCACAGAACATTATTATCTCCCACACCATCCCTCTTTCCAAAAAAACGAACAAACAAAACAAATAAACGATAAAATAAAAAATACAAGGACAAAATTACAAAACAGAAGCAAGGACAAAACTTTAAGTACAAACAAACAAGCACTAAGAAAAAAAAAACAACTACAAACGCACTCAGTTCGAAAGTCTGTTGCACACAAGCAATCAGCCAATCACTGAAACAAGAGGCCGGAGGTAAGTCAGGCTTCAGACAAAACTTAAATCTGCATGCGGGTCTGTACACATTATGTTTAAACTGATGATCAAATTCTTACCAGCAACTTTACTTTGATATCGGTAAACAAACAGTCTTTATGAGAGAAATAAACTCTGCGAGTTTAGAACTACCTTAAAGTATAGGTTATTTCTTTGCGGATTAGTTTAGGGTATTATTTTTTTAAATTCATGAAATACCTATCACAAACAACTTTCTTTACTTTCTAATAAAAGGTTTATGGGTTCTAATTTTCCACTATGATACTGAAGCAGTAACAGCGGCTTTTGTTGCAGTCTGGAGAAAAAACCGAGAATGACAAGTTTCTAGCAGTGACCTAGCCAGCCAGTGTCACTTGTCTAAGACAATGAATGTCTAATGACAATCGTACTAAAGCCAGGTGTACTGCATGTGTGTAGGTGTGCGCGTATCTGCAAATACCTATAAAGGGTTAACGCAAGCACGTTCACACCTCCAGAGAGACCTGCTATCCTCGCCTGTTTATGCTTTAAAAAGCTGGGTTTAAAAGTTTCCCTTTGGAACATAAAACAGAAAAAACATTCCAACATTAAAAAGCACGCAGGCTCTTCGTGTGCTTCATCTCCCATCTAATCTTCCGTTTCTTTCATTTCTAAAACTCATCAACTGAATTTACGAAAGTTTTATCTCACCATCACCAACTTAAACAACTCATGCTCCACCCACAATCTCAGGCAAGAGCGAGAAGAGAAAAATGCTCTGAATAATAGCAACCCAAAGCAGCTCTACGATGAAAACGAACAATTCCTCTACTGTATTCATCTGTAAAACCTGCAGGTCTACTGCAACAACAGTCTCTCTGTCACTCACTCATATATATATATGAAACATAGTATGCACACCACAAGAAAACATTTTGCACACATGTACACGAAGTACATCGTACCATCAGGCGGTGACATAATGATATAGTGATCAGCAGGTGTTCCCGTGTTTTGATGTGACCGCGGACAGCGAATATACCAAGATGGTGCTTAGAAGCACAGCTGCATGAAATGCCTGATACTTGACTGACTGCTATTTCTCAGAGTATGAACTTATCTCTAGTACACATCAACTGCTACAAACTCCACCCCTCCCCTCTCTCTCTTATGCACGAACACATTTAGTCTTATGCAAAAATATATGACAGTCGTTATCAAGCGTTTGGGCTTTTAGAAAAAAGTAGCGCAAACCAATTCAATAAAAATTTTCTCCACGCATGAACGCACACACGATCGTGGTTCAGGTACGAACAATCAGGGATCGATGGGAGAAAAAAAACAAACAAACAGGTGTAACGCACATAAATGTCGGTCGTTTGACAGCGGCGACCCTGGACACAAATCACTGGGATGATATTTATTTGCCGCGTGCCATCAGTCAGTGGCTAACGACACTATAAAGCTCTCGGCTAGTCTTGTGGGACCATTAGCTGCCCCAGTCCCGGCTTATCGCCCGCCAACCGGCCACAACGGTGTCTTGTCGACGATGCTTTGCGACTGGCCTCGTCTCCAAGAGTCTGCTGAACACCATTTCAGGGTCTCGGCAACCTTCTCGACAATATTTACAAAATACGGCGGGATCGCTCCCCCGTAGATATGAGCAAGCAGCAAACGCCAAGAGGTTAACAAATTAGTCTGGCGGCTTTTTTTTTTCAGGCTGTGACTCAGTTAAATGGTGTTTATGTTACGTGGGCTTTTAAAAAGCATATTTCTCATGTCTGGAGAAATGCTTACCTTGAACTCTGTAGGATCGGTAGCATTCGTCACTATCTCACCACTGATGCAACTAAAACTCTAATCTGTACCTGTCGAGGATGAACTATTGTAATTCTCTGTTAGCTGGAATTCTCAAGTATCTTCTCGACAGACTTCAAAGGATTCAGAATAAAGCTGCTGCCTCATCTGCAGGTCATCTAGATATAAACATATATCACCTATCATTCGTTCTGCTGCCAGTCGTAGACCGTATAGCCAACAAACTTTCCACTTTGACTCACCCTGCCGTTTCTGGCACTGGTTCTCAGTGTCTCTTCGGACTCACTCCCATCTATACGCCCGCACGACCTCTTCGTTCATCTTCTGACACCAGACTTCTGTGAGTCCCACTGAGACAAAGACTGTGGACAGAGGTCTGTCTCCTACCAAGCTACATCAACTTCGATTACCCATCAGCCTTCGTCACTCTGATTCTCTTATCACCTTTAAGGCTAAACATTAGCATCTTTTCAGAACGACTTCACTGTGACCCTATCCTGACCCTGAGCGTGTATAAGGTGTGTGATGTACTTGTATAAGTAGCGTTTGTAGCAGGAGTGAGCGGGTCTGTTATATGAAAATATGTGTGTATGGTGTATGATTTATGTAAAGCGCTCTGAGGAAATCATTGGAAAAACATTATTAAATAATTTTTAAATTTGTAGAGTACTTTTCCCTAGCAATGAATCTACGCTCAAGGTGGTTACACGGATGAAGACGCAAGAGCCCACTTATCAGTAGACATCAACGGATTTTACAGATTCATCCACCATCATTATCTCTCTTTCCCTCCAACACGCATAGAGAGAGGGTGGAGGAAACCGAAGTGCCCAGAGAAAAATCAGCGACTATCAACCCCTGTAAACAGATATAAAATCAAGAGAGCGTGTGTCGGACCGAGAAACGAAGCCCAGACACCCGATTCTCACCGTCGTAGAGACATGAACTTTAGCCACCGCCCCAAAGGTTAGAAAGATAGGAGGGACGCCGAGAGGGTTTGCCAAGCTTGAATTTAGGCTTGGATGATCAAAATTGTTAAAGAGAATGACAAAAATAAAAATGTCTATAGGCTCACAACTTCCACCTTCTAAAACTAACTAAAATAAGAAGCCGACGGTGTACTAAAAACTATAAAAACCAGAAAACATCAATACAACGAAGAAAAGCTGCAAGAATGAAGGAGTTATGCAAGAGATGGCACAAAAATGAGTAATAACAATAAAAACAACTGAAGAGCTCACCTTTGAAATATGGCTCGAGTCAAGATCAAAGTGAGTGCCCCACCGGGCAGGGTAATTTCACCCGATTCTCGCTGAGTTGCGCCAGCGGCGTTACCTTAACGGATGCCTCCTCTGAGCAATGACGCAGTGGGCGCGCACTTACAGGCTCTGTCGTGCATGTGCTCGTGCTGCGGGACGTTAACAACGTGCACGAGTGTGCCTATGGAGGTCGGCGTTATTCCTAAGAAGGTATAATTGCTGAGGTCGCCGTGTCACGTCTGAGTTGAACACCTTCTACTTTAGTAACAGCAATCAACGGCAATCAACTGTCACATCTGCAGAAACCCAGAAATAAACGGTAATGTCATGGGCTTCGTCACACGTAACAACAACCCTGTTCAACAAACGCAAACCCGAAAACCCAACGGTCTGGGTCTAAAAGCCTTGTAAGTGTCTGTAAGATGTCAGATACCTACCTCACTTATCTTAGAGTCATTTTTTGTAAAAGCGGTGCCCACCTCCCCACCTATGGGGAGTCAAGTAAGCAATCCACGGCTGGGTGAACTGTGGGTCATACGGAGGTCGAACCGGCTTGTCTGTGTACATCATCATGTTTGGACTCAGTTCTTTAACGACTTTCCCAAACCACGAGAAACTTTACGATTCTCCATTGGAAATATGGACTAATGTTTGGGCAAGTACGGAAAACCTTTTATATTTAATTCTATATACTCATCGTGTAAAATCGTTGCGAATCTTTACTAAATGTTCGTCCTTGTTTGTCCGGTTAAGAACGATCGTTATAGGCCTTCTACACAGACACACACCGCCGAACATGTGACTAAAGTACATTTTTACACGACGGAAACCATCGTCGTTGAGCACATACGAGGGGTAGAGATGATGTGACAGTTTAGCTGATGTCGGCATCTTTAACAAAACTCTACACGAAGTACACGATGAAGTCGTTGCTGTTTCACACCAATACCTGGGTGTACAATGATGCTCCGGGCATCGTGGGGTAAACCGAATTACAGAGTAAAGAAAATGTCTGGTGAACACAAGCTCACGCACGATGCTGGAGGCGGAGAGGAATTAAGGTCAATCACAGGTTGCCGATTCCGCCAACGTGACGGCACTTTTTTTCCCCAAAACATGCGCGCACGATATCCAACGGCAGAGGTGGTCACGCCACGGGAATATAGGGGGATAGGTGGGAGCTGTCTGGATGGTTTGCTCGCGAGCTCTGGTCCGTCTTCAGGTCTAAGCCTAGCGTTTCTCTGTGACCTAGCTTGTTGCACGTGCATGATGCACACAGGGGAAGCATTATACACTCGAGTCAATATGCCTACCGGCTGAATCACACCTGTGCTATCGTGGCTTGTCACTGTGATTGGGAGATGGAGTGGAATATAAAATTCGAGTTAGTGAAATTCCTGAATTAGTGGCTTAACATTTGTTCAGTTTAATTACCGAATACAGGTGACGTACAGTTAGTTTAGTTTAGTTTGTTAAATTTCCGAATACAGGTGACTAAAGTTTTTTTTTTTTTTAAGTTTTGTTAGGTTTTTTTCGACCGACATATCGAATGTTTGATGACTTCGTATATTTCTACTCAGTTCCGCTGTTCTCTCTCTCACGCCCACACGACCACCTTTAGACTGATAC